>JASDQU010027538.1:15040-29410 GCA_032191745.1 Picea mariana
AAATGGTGTTTTTTAAAAAGAGTTTTTAGTGATAGTTGGCAAAAAAAGAAAGTAAGATGGCCTGATGTCGGGTATGCATGTATGGCGCAATTTAGGGTTATAACAACTTCCCCCTAATGTGTGAGGTCAGAAGAGAATTTTATGGCCAAAATACATTACAAATATTTACCAACATGCGGAGCGAGTGAGCCCAAGACCAGAGTTCGGGAGGTGCCATCTGCAAAATAACAATTGTCGCACTGAGGTGGGCATACCCATCCTCCGGATAAAATAAAGTCACAGATACCAATCAAATACACTGCAGATCCATGTTAAATAACTATATAAATTGTAGCGGCGAGAAATACACAACAAATTTACATCTCAAAATCGAAAGATATACATGTATAGTATCCATCTTCAAGAATCTAATGACGCCTGATGGCTGGAGATGAGGCCTTCAGATCTCAAGTAACAACTTCAAGATATTTAAAAATTGGGTAGGAGTGTAATGTGAGTGTACAACTTCACTACCTAGAGGTCTTCGATGGCTTTTCAAGGAACAAACAAAAGGATCTCGGTGATCAGACAAAGAACTTCAGTGATTTCGAACAAAGACTTGATTGGACTTTCAGGATGGTCGGGCATGAGGTCAAGAGACAAATTGCAGAAGGGTCGACTCAAGTTGGGTAAAAATTCCCTTGGACAATATCATGATGAATGATGAGACTCAGGAAGCATGGTATTGACATAAGTTCACAATGCAGGAGGTAACGCAAACTCTCCATATGTTTGGAAGAATAACCAAATAGAGCAGGACATAGCTCTATGTAACAAGAAAAACTTCCTAAGTTCATATTAAATACTAGATCTTGACAAACAAATGGAAGGATGTGCTTTATCCAAGGACGACTCATTGTGCTACCATAAAATGAAAATACTTTTCCCATCTCTTTTTGGGGTATATTTGATTTTTTTGTCTTTTTCAATAATTTTGGAAATATTGAAAAAGAATAAAATAATGCTATGTTACAAAGGAGGAACGAGTGTTGCAAACATACTAGTTCCAAGAGAAAGGAAAACACTGATGCTCAGAGAAAGGAGACATGTGCAGGAAAAGGACACTCGAGAAAAATCCTCCATGGGTCATGGTGTCAAGACACAGAGGCAAAGTGCTACAAGGCTTGAGTATAAGGCATGCTTCAAAGGTTCAGTTGAGAGCAACATGGAGCCAACATTAGGAAAAAATATAGAAATGAAAATGCGATTAACAAGACACAATGATAACGCCCTTCAATGTGATTTTAATGAGCCTAGAGAAGGTAAGCTCAATGGTTTTTCACTTTTAGAGAGTCTGAAAAAGCGCAAAAGAAGACTTCGTTGGGGTACCTTTTTCAAACGTAGTCTAGTCAGTTCGAAAAAGGGGTAAACTAGCACCGAAAAGACATTTATTCAAAACCATTTTAATGAGTGTGATAAATACAATATCATTCAGAAATATTTTCAATTTTAAGGAGTCTGAAAAGAGCTTAACTATGGACTCTCTTCCTTTTTCTAGATTTAGTCTCCTTAGCTCGAAAAAGTGAAATTTGCTGAATATAACTCTCCCAACAAGACGAATCTCCCCGAGGTGTACCTTTTTCCTTTTTAATCTACAGGTTGGAAATAGGGGTAAACTCATGCTAGTATATGTTGTTCTGAACCAATTAACGAGTGTGAAAGAACAAGGTCACTCGACGATCTTTTCACTTTTAAGGAGTCTAAAAAGTTCTTAACTCTGGACTTCATAGGGAACGTTCTTCTAGACCAATTTAACGAGTGTGAAGGAACAAGGTCACTCGACAATCTTTTCATTTTTAGGGAGTTTGAAAAGAGATTAACTATGGATTCCGTAGGTAATGTTCTTCTAGACCAATTTAATGAGTGTGAAGGAACAAGGTCACTCGACAAAATTTTGATTTTTAGGGATTCTGAAAAGAACTTAACTATGGACTCTGTGGGGGTTCTTTTTTTGTAAATTTAGTCCCTCAGACCCGAAAAAGGGTTAAAATTATACCTGAGAATACTCTTCTAGTGAACTGAAGTTCCTAGAGTATAAATTTGTTCGTACAATTGACCATCCAGACCAAAAAAGGGGTAAACTATCGCCGGATAGATGTTCCTTCAAGTTTTAGTTTGGCGAGCGTGAAGGGAAAAAAGATCGCTCAACAATCTTTTCATGTTTAAAGAGTCTGAAAAGGTCTTAAAAGAAGACTCAGGGGGCTATGACTCATGTATGAAATTGGTTCAGGTAGAGCCCAATGCTAGGCTCAGACCAAGAGTCTCTTTTATAATCAACTTGGAAAGTCTCCCAAAAGGGAAGAAAACACAAACCATGGTGTAAGTCCTCCCACAGTATAGAAACCGTAGTCATGGATTCAAGGATAGACTCATCTAAAGGCAATTCAAAATCTGATAAATCATGCAAATGAGGGTCGACAGTCCCAAAGGGTGAAGTAAACTAACCATATTCCATATTATGATGGAGGCTCTGGCAAGGACTGGCAGAGTCTATCAACAAAGAATCAAAATCACGAGGGCTTGAGGATTTACGAACAATGAGATCAAACAAAGAAGGAGACTCAAGATCACTTGGACCTAGAGGGAGAAGCAAGGGCTCTCATGCCTCCATTGGATAAACCAATGGATCAATTGTTGAGACCAAGTCTCGAGAAGGAAAACATGATTGCACAAGTTCCTTCTCAGAAGCAATTGAACACCAAGGATAAGATGCCATATAATTAACCTGTGGTAGGGTAGAGTCTACACAAACACTAGGAACATGTAAAGGGGTATTATGAAATAATGCCAAATTAGGATGGTTATTATCATATTCCAGCTGGTCAATAATGACAATGCTTCCATTGTGAGGGAAATGCATCACCCGGAAGAGCATAGACACCACAACGTTCATAGCATATACATAATCACGCCCATGAATCATATTGAAGTCTAACGGGCCTTGCACCATTATAACATCGACAAGGATAGTGTTCTCACCTAATGAGATACAAAGATGAGGAAGAACCCTTATATATTCACTAGGACGTCTGTCAAAATCCAACAACTCATGTGAAGAAAACACAAGCTCGAGAGATCCCAAGACTTTCCAAACTGAGGAGGATAAAATACTTGTAGAAGCTCCTTCATCCACAATACATTGATAATTTTTCATTGAATTAACTTCAGCCCTTATTGGAAAAGGTGAAGAAGAAGGAAGACGAGGCTCAACAAGATCATTCCAATCAAAGGAAACCATCCTAGGGCTTGAATGGGGTGTGATCAGAATAAGCGGAATGCCCCCTTGTTCTGAAAGTACTGATTTGGAAATGCTAAAAACAAAGTTGGTAGACACTTCACTCCCTAAGAGGCATGACAACTTTGGTAGACTCAACACTCTCCAAGAGAAGAGTGGGATTAGCCGAAGACTGCTTTTGCGTGACCACTTTCTCAACTAATGGTTGAATAGCCTGTGAGACTACATGGTCTAAAGGTGCCTCACCCCCTAAAAGAGGAGTGGGATTAGTTGATGACTGCACCGACATGACCACTTCGTCAACCAAAGACTAAAAATATTGTGAGGAAACCAAAGAAGATTCAAAATCAAAAGATCTTGCAGACATGGACCACAATCTTTGTACCTATGGAATGCCAGGGAACATATGAGTAAGGTGATCTCCCTTGCAAATATTACAAGGGAAATTAGTCTTACATCCTATCTGTCTAGGTTTCTCAATAGAATCAATGCCCCCAGCATGAATTTCAAAGGGTGGGTTCAACCCCCAACATGACTTGCAGAGGCTGGGTGCTGGTCTTCAATGTGACTTGTAGAGGTTGATGACCTATCTCCAACATGACTCATAGAGGTTGGTGATTTCTTCTTCCTGTTCTTCCTCTTTCTACCTCATTTAGACTTTCAAATACTAGTCATTGTACTTTCACCAGAGGTGGAAGAAGGAGGAGGAGAAGACTTTGCTAACGAAGGAACATCAATAGGGTTCCCATGACATAAGGTGCTTAACTGAGAAGCGTCAAGAGCATTTGGGACATTTGGAATGGTACCCAACCAAACCGGTAGTCACACATTCAACACAGGAATGTACAAAGTGGCCATTAGAGGGAAACCAACATTTTTGAAGAAAGGAAAATCACAAGAATCCCCTTGTGAAGGGGTTCCTTGGTTATTATCGTTAGTAACTTTTTCCATGAAGAACTTATGCACAAGTTCTCCCCTTGTGGGATCGTTCAAGTCTGTAAACGTCTCACACACTTACTCCTGTGAACCAGTGTTATCAAAACAATGCCTATAAAGAGAAAACTCCATGTCTCTAAGAGGAAGATCGAAAAGTCCTCATGACCGATGGGAGAACATAGCACACACTAGAAAATTTCCTATGAGATAAAGAAATCAAACCACTAACTAGTTGGAAGAAAAATTACACCAACCAACACTAGAGAAACTTACTGGTGCAAGTGCAACTTGAATACGGAAGCACCCTCTGGGTTTACTCTGCAAAACATGCCCCGATGTCTTCCCTAGGTACCGCGGGATACCCCCACATTCACATGTGTAAGTCACTAAAATACAAGGCAACTAGATTTCCAGCGCACAAACAGTCACCAGGCAAGTACAATCGACAGTCGGGTGGACTGCAATGAGAAGGGTATCAAGCCTGAAACCTATCAAGGGTATTGAAAGCAAGTGTTTTGGAAGATGACTGAGGACCTCGAGCGGATTCAAGACCCACTATTGTGCCCCTTTTGTCACCTTAGTGAGAAAAATAGAGGTGCTTGCAAGCTAAGTTGGGTTTGCTAAGCAGGACAGCTGTAAGGAAAAGGGTTAGAGAAAGAAATACAAAAGAACAACTGAGAATTAAACTAAGAAATAAAATAACAACTAAACTAATGAGCATAGGGACATAAGGAGAAAAGAAACAATAAGACCCATGTCACCAATGGTAAGGTTGATATTAGTGAAAGAAAACACCAGGAAGAAAGAGGACTATGAGTCCCTTCTTCCTCCAAGGGAGGGCTCTTGGACCCCCACAAATAAGCTCTTCTTACAACTTTGAAATGAAAATGGTGAAAGAATTCTTTGCTAATCCACTCAAGGGGTGAGATGGATTGCCCAATGCAATGGTGCTAGTATACTCTTGATGAGATTAGAGGATTCCTCAAGAGAATAGTAGCAACATAACTTTTCTATTGAATTCCTTAAAAAATGAAGTGCACCCATGACCTTTTTATAGCACCCCTTTGAGGTATTGTGCAACCAGATTGTAGTGTGTAAAGAGGCTAATTAGGGAATTTTTAGGTCTTTGACCAGCCACCCAGTTTTATCCAGTCTAGATTTGAGTGTCAAATCAACTTGGAAGATGAACTAGAAGTGGGTGGGAGGTCGAGCACTCTCATAAATGCGTCGTTCTCACATGTGTGCGGCTTTTTGTGACCACAGTCATGCATCGGGTGCATGTGCACTTTTCCTATGTTTCTGTTTTGTGCAAGTGCGCACGCGTGCCCTGTGTAGTCATAACGCACTTTAATTTTGTCACTGGTTGTATAGTTTTTTACCCTTTGGAAATGCTTTTGTGGTAGTTTTGGTCCATGGGTGACCTCATAACTATTTGGTGATGCTGAATTCTTGTAACCATTTGCGGATGAAATTTCAATGATAACAGATGCCCCCTGATCTATGAGGTTAGGAGCATATGTATAGCCAAAATCCATTAATGTTTCTTCTACTGAGAGTGTCATTGTAAGAGAGAGCGATAGTGGGATTGTCAAGAGTTACCCATTAGAGGGAGAAGGGAACCTGTAGAACCCAACCTTCCATAAGGTGTGTAAAAATAAACTTTGTACAAACGAGGCGGGAATGCCCCATGCTCATGTCATGTAACTCAAAAAAGGAATGATGTGTTGATGTAGACAATTGCAGCACCCTCGGGGGCAGTCATGATAAAGGCAGAAGACAATTATGTGGAGGAACATACTCTGAACAGTAGGTAGTGACATCTGTAAGAAATATCACGGATTCTGTAGGCATTGATAGCCTGGCCAAGTTCAGAGGTCTTCAAAAAATATAAGAAATAACTACAATGGTCACAAAGTAAGACCCACCGTAACATGAGAAAGTGTTGAAGTAGAATGTGATGGGGGTCAACGACAACAGGGAGCAATTGTGGCTCTCCCTGTGTTGTCCAAGACCTCTCATTGGAAAGGTAATGAGAGTCAATATACTGTCACCCTTCTAGAAACTATGTTGATGTTGACAAAAAGGGGGGCGCGACTCCAAGAAGCAAAGGGCTTCGTGAAATCTACTAGGTGAGGTTAGGAACTAGAGGAGGTACATGGACGAAATCAAGATGTAGGAAGACTCAAGACTTCCCTTGGTTGGGGGTATATGTAAGGTATAAGTGGCCACAACCGTTCAACTAGGTCGAGTTTCAAGGGGACAACAAGACAGGGGATAAGTTGTGCCAGAGGTGGGACAAAGTGAACAAACTCAAAGGGAAGAGGTAAGTGACATGTGGGATACTCAGAGTATATGGATGATGTCAACAAGGATAGATGATAAGGGGTTCCCCAACCAAGGGCGACATGGGTTGCATTTTGCCAAAAAGGGAAGAAGGTCGCCAAAGGTGAGGACAAAAGGGCATGGGAATGCTGGAAATAAAGGATTTTTTTACAAATAAATAAAGAATAATTTGGATTGAGTGTACAAATATAGAAATGGGTGCCCCAATGTAATATGGTTGGCCTAGGTAGGGTGAAATTTGCTTGGCGAACTGGTGGAGTGTGGGGGCCCCATGGGTGGGTTTCTGTATGAGGTAGGTGAAATGAAGGGAAATTTGCAGAGGGGTAAACTGATTGTGAATAAAATGGAGGGTTCATGATACTATGGAGGTGTAGTCAAAATAGAACCTTGAAGAGATAATCTAGGAGTCCAGTGGGAAATCTAGAAAAATGAGGAGAAGGAGTATGTGGTTGATTCATGACATGATGTAAGACTATCAGGACTCCCATCCCTAAAGGATTGAAAAACATCATGAGTGTCAAAGTGAAAAAGGGTGCTATGAATGAGACAACTCATGTGGGGGAGAGTGATACTGGGTGACAGTATCTAAGATGCAAATGGAGGTGTTGGTACTGYAGAGCCGGAGATGGAGATCCTAGAGGAAAATGTTAGGGGGTGTGACTGGAGATGCAATTGAGATTCAGAGGGAATGATTAMATGCCAGTGTTGATTATATACWTGAAGGGGTTGTGTTGATGTATGATGACCAAGTACYTGCACACATGAAAACCAAATACCYGACGTGAACAATATCTGAAGAGAATCGAACATATAAKCATTTATTTGATAATTTTAAACATGAGCATGCATACCTAGACGGGGTATGAAAAAATGGCGTCCTGGGGGTGAAGGATAAAAAGTTGTCCGGGGACTGTCTTGATGTAKATGACGGGATGTTGATCCCGTGGCTGAAGRCAGATCGATGAAYAGACACCCAGAGCTCCCRGAATGGTGATTGGAAGTTTGGCGGAAAGGCCYATATATAGTTGTAGGGCCCACATTTCCACCTCATTTGTACTTKCTACCAGAGTGACTRGATGAGAGGTATTCAAAGGAGATTTGGAGATTCCAGGAGAAYGAGGCAGTCGATCCAGGACMAGCGAGMTTTAGGTTGGTAGTCTTATTGTCTTGCATAGAAGTAGATTTTCAATTTATGGGCAGTGTCTGTACGGAGGGCCGTACAGGGGGTTTCATGGGTGTGGGCTCCCAAGTGCTCGAGCGATCCAGAAATATGCRCACATGAGTGCRCGCYTATTACCCAAATAKCTGCGCATGGGGGCACCCGTGGGGGGGACAAAGGCGTGCATGTTTGAGACACAGTCGCGCATGGGTGTGCGACTGTGTAGTGCACAGACACGCATTGATGCGGGCCTGTGTTCGTGATAGGGGCACATGGAGGCACGCCTATAGGGTGGGTGGGGGCGCATGTATGCGCGCCTATTTGATGGGTAGGCATGCATGTATGCACACCTATGGGATGGACAGGCACGCATATGTTCGCACCTGTGGGGTGAACAGGCACGCATATGTGCGCGCCTATGGGTTAAACAGTCGCGCCTTGGGGGCAAGGTTGACGGGTGAAAAACTTGTCTTTTTTAGTATATATATATATATATATATATTGTGGTCAATATGGCTGACATAGGACTATATTATGTGGTTGCAGGTGATCATTTTACATGATGCCATTCGGCTAGCGAGAGCGAGATTGGTCCTAGCTAAGGGATGCCATGGCGATTGAGGAGCTGGGGGTACGTGCTACTTTGGCAGCTTGTGGGATGCTAAAGTTCTTCGAGTGCCCATTGATACGGGCGCAAAGGTATCTCCTATAGTTTCTTATCCGGATGTGGAGTCCAGACCTGCATTACTTTATGGTGCAGGGAGAGCATATCACCTTCACTACGGTGGAGGATATATATATTTTTGACTGGGCTCCCTTTTCGAGGAACACCCCTATCGGCGGAGCCGATGTTACCTGTGGACGTGTCATTAGTGACATTGGGCCAGAGGTACTGCTCGAGGGAGAACTACATGTCGAGCTCCATCCTGAGCATCAGGGCGATGGATGCTCTAGCACATTGTTGTATAGCAGCGATGATTGTGAGGGTGTATGGGTCCCTCGTGACTCAGCGGATCAGTGGTGGTCAGCTAAGTGTTATGGGGAGGGTACTGGCTGGTGAGAACTTTGCCTAGGGGCTTACGCTACATGCCTGGATGGTAGGGAAGCTGGACCGATGTCGGTCCACCGACACAGGGGACTTTGCCTTTGGGTCGATCTTGGTTGCCTGGTTTTTGGAGAGGGTGCCTATGTTGCACCCTAGGATTTTATTGGGCGCGCCTAGGGTGCGAGAGCTGCGTTTGAAGTGGTGGGCGATGATTTTGGTTCACCATGGTGGTGGCGAGGGTGGCCACTTTTTCACAGTGGAGGCATCATAGGTGTGGCGGCAGATGCTGCAAGTTATACTGCAGTTTCCATATGCTGGTGTTGACTTCTAGGGTGATCCAGACATGGTGTTACCTCGAGGGGAGGTTTTTGATCATCAAGGTATGTTTATGATTTTGATATATTGATTTTTTGAGATAGCATGGCATGTGTATTTGGTATAGATGTTGATACTATCTTTTGGTTGTTTGTTTGTGCAAATGTGGGACCTCGCGGGCGTGAGGTTGAGCTGTTGAGAGTGCCGGCTCGCCAAGAGTTGGGGAGACCACCACGGGGAGGGCCGTAGGTAGGAGAGAGATGTCGGTGTGAGGGTACTGAGGTGAGACCAGCTGAGGATGAGAGAGCAGCGAGGAGATGCCATTTTGATGACCCAGGTACTGGGCCATTGCATGCTCCTCCGATGGATGCCGGAGTAGATTTTGAGGAAATTCACCGCCGCCTGGAGGAGGTGTTACAGGGCGTGGGACTTTGTACATTCCTGGGATGAATGTGGGACTACCTGTTTGGTTGGGTACCATTTCAAATATCTTGAATTCTCTTAACACTTCTCATTTAAGAACCTTAAGTCATGGGAACCCTGTTGATGTTTCTTCATCAACAAAGTCTTCTCCTCCTCTTTCTCCCACCTTTGGTGAAAGTACAGTTACTAGTAACCAAAAGTCTAAACAAAATAGAAAGAGGAAGAATAGGAAGAAGAAATCACCAACCTCTGTGGGTCATGTTGGAGATAGGTCAAAAACCTCTACAAGTTATGTTGAAGACCAGCACCCAACCTCTGCAAGTGACGCTAGGGGCAAGCACCCAACTCTTGCCAGTCATGCTGGGGAAAAAAGTCCAGTCCTTTCTAGTCATACTGGAAATAGGTCTGTGGCCTTTGCAAGTCATGTTATCGACCCATCACCCACCTCTGTAGGTCATGTTGGAGATGTCCAACCAGCCACTACCAATCATGCTAGGGGCATTGATTCTGTTGATAAACCTAGACGAATAAGATGTAAGCCTAAGTTCCCTTGTAAGCTTTACAAGGGAGATCACCTTACTCATTTGTACCCTAACATTCTAGAGGTACAAAGATTGTGGTTTCTGTCTACAAGCTCTTATGATTCTGAGTCTTCTGAGGTTTCCTCGTAATCTATTAAACCATTGGTTGAGAAAGTGGTCATGTCGTTGCAGTCATCGGTTGATCCCACTCCTCTTTTAGGGGGTGAGGTGCCTTTAGACCTTGTAGTGTCTCATCCTATTCAGCCATTGGTTGAGAAAGTGGTCATGCCGATACAGTCATCGGTTGATCCCACTCCTCTTTTGAGGGGTGAGGTGCCTATAGACCATGTAGTCTCGCAGCCTATGCAGTCATTGGTTGAGAAAGTGGTCACACCGTCACGATCTTCGGCTGATCCCACTCTTGTATTGGAGAGTGTCGAGTCTACCAAAGTGGTCACGTCATTGCAATCTTCGGTTGATCCCACTCTTCTCTTGAAGAGTGTTGATTCTACCAAAGTGGTCATGTCGATGCCATATTCGGTTGATCCCACTCCTCTCTTGGGGAGTGAAGTGTCTACCGACTATGTTTTTTAGCATTTCCAGTTCCAAACTTTCAGAATAAGGGGGCATTCCACTCTCTCCAAGCACACCCCCTCCAATCCCTAGGATGGTTTCGTTTGATTGGAATGATCTTGTTGAGCCTCGTCTTCCTTCTTTTGCACCTTTTCAAATAAGGTTTGAAGTTAATTCAACAAACATTTATCGATGTATTGTAGATGAAGGAGCCTTTGCAGGTATTTTATCCTCCTCGGTTTGGAAAGTCTTGGGATCTCCCGAGATTTTGTCTTCTTCACATGAACTATTGGCTTTTGACAGATGTCCTAGTGAATATTTGGGGGTTTTTCCTCAGTTACCTATCTCGTTAGGTGGGAAGACTATCCTTGTTGATGTTATAGTGGTGCAAGGCCCATTAGATTTCAATATGCTTCTCAGGCGTGATTATGTATATGATATGAATGTTGTGGTATCTACGCTCTTCTGGGTGATGCATTTCCCTTACAATGGAAGCATTGTCACTATTGACTAGCTAGCATATGATAATTACCATTTTAATTCCACGTTAGTTCATGCTTCCCCTTTATATGTTCCTAGTGTTCGTGTAGACTCCACCCCGCCATGGGTTAATTATGTGGCATCTTATCCTCAACGTTCAATTTCTTCTGAGTAAGAACCTGTGCAATCATGTTTTTCTTCTCAAGACTTGGAATCAACAATTGATCCATTGGTTTATCCAATGGGGGCATGGGAGCCCTTTCTTTCCCCTCTTGGTCCAAGTGGGCTTGATTATCCTTCTGAGTCTAATCTCACTGTTTGCAGATCCTCAAGCCCTCGTGCTTGTGATTCTTCATTCATAGACTCTGTCAGACTTGGACAAAACCTCCATTGTCATATGGAGCATGGTCAATTTAATTCACCCATTGGGGCTTTCGACCCTCGTTTGTGTGATTTCTCGGATTTTGAATTGCCTTTAGATGAGGCTATCCTTGAAGCCATGACTACGGTTTCTATACTGCGGGAGGACTTACACTGTGGTTTGTCTTTTCTTCCCTTTTGGGAGACTTTCCAAGTTGACTATCGAAGAGACTCTTAGTCTGAGCCTAACAGTGGGCTCTACCTGAACCAGTTTCATAGATGAGTCATAGCCCCCAACGGGTCTTCTTTTAATCCCTTTTCAGACCCTCTAAACATAAAAATATTTCCAAGTGATCTTGTGGCCTTTCACGCTCGTTAAAATGAAATTTGAAGTCGTGTATATCTAGCGGTAGTTTACCCCTTTTTAGGTCTGGAAGATCAACTGTACGAACGAAGGTATACTCTAGAGGCCTCAGATCTCTAGAAGAGTATTCTCAGGTATAATTTTAACCTTTTTCAGGCCTGAGAGACTAAATTTACAAAAAAGAAACACCCACGGAGTCCATAGTTAAGCTCTTTTCAGACTCCCTAAAATTGAAAATATCGTCGAGTGACCTTATTCTTTCACACTCATTAAAATGGTCCAAAAGAACATTCCTGATGGAGTCCATAGTTAAGATTTTTTCAAACTCCTTAAAAATGAAAAAACTGTTGAGTGATCTTGTCTTTATCACACTCGTTAAAATGGTTTTGAATAGATGTCTTGTCAGTGCTAGTTTACCCCTTTTTCGAACCGACTAGACTATCTTCAAAAAACGTACCCCAACGGAGTCTCCTTTTATGTTATTTCAGACTCTCTAAATATGAAAAACCACTGAGCTTACCTTCTCTGGGCTCATTAAAATTACATCCAAGGACGTTACCATTGTGTGTCTTATTAATCGTGTTTTCATACCCACATCTTTGGCCTAATTCCAGCTCCATGTTTCTCTCAACTGAACCATCTTAAGCATGCCTTATACTCAAGACCTATAGCACTTTGCCTCTACTTCTTGACTCCTTTGGCCCCAGGAGGGATTTTTTCCGAGTTTCCTTACTTTGAACATAAGTCTTGTCCTTACGCCTCAAACTCGTATGTTTGTGACACTCATTCCTCCTTTGTAACGTAACATTCTTTTATTCTTTTTCCAAAATTATTGAAAAAGACAAAAAAAATCAAATATACCCCAAAAAGAAGAAGGGAAAAGTATTTTCTTTATATTGGCAGCACAATGAGTCACCCTTGGATAAAGCACATCCTTCCATTTTTTCTTCAAGACCTGGGATTTAATATGACCTTAGGAAGTTGTTCTCGTTACATAGAACTGTGTCCTCCTTCGTTTGGTTATTCTTCAAAACATATGGAGAGTTTGTGTTGCCTCCTGCATCATGAACTTATCTCAATGCCATGCTGCCTGAGTCTCATCATTTGTCATGCTATTGTCCAAGGGAAGTTTTTACCAAGCCTAAGTCGGCCCCTCTGCATTTTATCTCTTTCCCTCATGCCCAACCATCTCGAAAGTCCAATCAAGTCTTTGTTCGAAATCAATAAAGCCTTCAGTATGATCATCAAGATTCTCTATTCCATGACTGACGAGCCGTCGAAGACCTCTGGGTAGTGAATTCGTACACTCATGTTACACTCCTACTCGAGTTATGAAGTTGTTTCTCGAGCTCTAAAGACCTCATCTCCAGTCATCGGGCCTTATCAGCTTCTAGAAGATGGATACTATACATGTATATCTTTTTTTATTTCAAGATGTAGCTCCGTTGTGTATTGCTCATGACTACACTTTATAGTTATATGACATGGATCTATAGTGTATTTAATTGGTAGCCATGATTTTATTTCATCTCGAGCATGGGTATTCCCACCTCGGTTATACAATTGTTATTTTGTAGATGGCACCTTCCGATTTTTGGTCCCTGGGCTCACTTATTTGGAATGTTGGTGAAGATTGATAATGTATTTGTCCATCAAATGCTCTTCTAACCTCACACATTAGGGGGAATCTATTATAACCCTAATTTGCACCAGATATTCTTACTTGGCATCAGGCCATCTTAGATTCCTTATTTTCCAAAACACTACTAAACAAAAAGGCCCATGTGCCCTGCTCCATTACTACATGCGTGTACATGCTAGTTGCCCCAATATAGCCCACGTGTACCTACAAAAGCACGGAAAAAGGAAATTTGTTGACGGAACACACAGCTTTGGGTAAGTTAACTAAACCTTTCGGCCATGCATTGCTGATCATTCGACCAAATACTTAGCTCCTTATAGCCTATAAAAGAAGGGGTAGGGGTCCCATTTGAAAGGAGGAAAATCATAGTAAATAAACTATACCCAATTGAGCATTCCCCTTGTCCCAAGATTTATCCATCCTTGTGCAAAGAGAAGTATAGAGAAAAGAAGTTGGAGGATAGTTGAAGAGGATCCCAGGACCAGTTTCGAGGAGTAGTGCCGACCACATATTGTAAGTTTACTCTTGTGAAGATTAATACAAAAATGAATACTTTTCCCATCCCGCCATATCATGTGTTCAAGTTGAATGTTTATTTTATGATATTGTCACAACTAACCCAACAATTAGTATTTGAAATGCATGTTCGCAGCTTTTTTGTTTGTTCATGCGTGAATGCAGGTCAACTTTGGGAGGAGGCTTGCAATCAAAGAGTGAGTGAAAGAAAAGGGATCGACATCAAATGATGGACTTAAGGTATATTTACCAAATCTCATTTACACCTTTGTATTGCATGAATGTGGGGTTTTGTGTTGGGAGAATAGGAAAGAGTAGAGGCCTTTGAAATGGTCATTTTCTTCATGCCTGATTAGAGCCCTTAAATGCTAAGTCCGTAGGAGGGATTCCCACCCACAACAAAGAGAGAGAGAGAGAGG
>JASDQU010027539.1:4127-18555 GCA_032191745.1 Picea mariana
CTGAAGGTGAAAGCCAACAAAAGTTCTCTGAAGCTAGGAAGTTGTTCCAAGTTGGCAGCCAGATATTGTGGACCATTTGAAATTCTAGAAAGGATTGGACTAGTAGCTTATATGCTTGCATTGCCTGCATCCATGACTATTCATAATGTATTTCATGTATCATTTCTCAAGAAGTATATACCTGATGCTAATCATGTGATTGATTGGAATGCGATTTAGGTGGAGAAAGAAGGTGATTTGCAAGTGCATCCTGTGTGCATACTGGACTATAAGAGAAAGAAACTCCGGAATCGAGTCATAAATCTTATAAAGGTTCAGTGGACCTAGTACAGTCCTGAGGATGCAACATGGGAGCATGAATATGTTATGCAGGCAGAGTACCCACATATTATTTTTGAAGATTTTGGAAATGTTGTCGTTGTTTTGTAAATAAGTTGCATTGAGGACAGTGAAAAAATAAGGGGAGGGGATTGTAACACCCCAAGGCTAAGCCCCTACTGAATTGTAATTATGTTTATAGGTTGGTGAGCCAAGTGTTTATAATCTTGAATACTTATGTGTTTATTAGGCCGGAGAGATCAAATGTTAAGGCCAATGAGCCTAATTTTGTATATGTAAATACTCACATCATTAATAAAATTACATCGTTGTGTGTAGACCCACCACGAAGAAAGAGTTATGGGGGACTAAGCTCCACTATGTAGGGAAAGGGAAGGGGTTAAGTGTCTAGGAATAGGGGCTAAGCTAGAGGGATTACCTATAAAGGAATAATATTATATTATTATTTCCTAGAGGCTAAGGTTTGACATAACCTATGTTGTCCTAAGTTCCTGGGAAAAGGGAACTAGTGTTAAGTGGAGCTCATGCAACTTCAGGAAGACATGTGTCAATCTAGGCGCATGCTATTTTTAGGTGGGAAAGTCAACTCTTTGGGGGTTCCCTCACCATTCTCACGATGGTCGCCACTTTGGAAGTCATCCATACTCCCCACTAATGCACATACTAAAATAGGAAGATCCTTGACACAACTATCCATTACCTCCATTGTCGATATTTGCAACTTCTAAAACCCGCACACCTGTGTTATGAAGCTAACTATTTTTTCTTTCCTGTGAAGCACATCACGACTGTGTAGTGTCTGAGCCATATCACACCTTAGCCTTTGTTGTTGCTACCCACATTTTCTCTGGACTGATGTGGCTTGTTTTCATTACCATATCCCATACCCAATTTTTGTTGCGGAGGTTACCCGCTAGACTTAGGAGATGGATAGAAGAGGCAGGTTGTCTAGTCTGTGAACAAATCTCTCCAGGTGAGAGAGTGTGCTAAGGAAGTGAGTTCTCCTAGAGGGAGTCATGTAGCAGCTACAATACTCTAAGACTTTCATTCCAACATGTTGTTGAAGCCCTAGAAGGGAGGTGGATAGCTGAAGGACTTGTGATAGTGAAGGTGTACACTCCTGGGGTGGGACAGGTGTGTGGGGAATGCGGGTCTGTGGGCTGTGGGCGTAAGTGTATTCTGGGAGAAAAACCTTTATGTTGATCTGTGTGACTTTCTTGTTGTCCTTGCCAATCCTAGGAATCTCTTGCCTAGTGGAGTTTAGTCCCAGCTCGAGGGTGACCCACTGCTGAGCATGATGAGCAATGTGGTCTAAGACTGGGAGGTTCGTGGAAGGTTTGCAGGTAGTTGGTGGTCACCTATTAAAATATAAGTACCAAATCTATGTTCTTTGTATGATGTGTATCTTGAAATCAAGTTATAATGCTATTAGAATTGTCTGTATATATTGCATGTATGTTTTAATGTTGTTTCTGCATGAAAAGGTGTATGAACAAAATGCTATAACTCTTTAAATTGMATTATATAGATATGTATATAAATATATATGGTATCAGAGCATGAAACTTATTTGGTGTCATGGWCTGTCCTATTKGTTTAAGGTCGGGAATGTCACAAAATGGTATTAGAGTAGAAAAATAAAGATACAGTTGTTTAGGTAACATTATCCGACAGAGGTTTGAGAGTCGGGGACACTACACACCTRAACCCCTACTCCTCCTTAGACTAGTGGGATGTTTGTGTTCCTTCTTCTCTCATGATAAGGGCTTGAATTTGATTCTCTTGAATCATCATTCATTCTGATGTTATACASAAATTCCCCTTTAGGAAACACTTACTCTAGTAAATCCTTTTKTCTGACGCCCATCTACCATGAATATCCTTTTAAGGAATCACTACAACAACTAGGGCTCTATACACCCTCAATTAGGTGGATATAAATACTCCTTGCCACTAGATCAATGATCTCTAGTGATTCGAACTCCTTCTTGTCAGAATAGAAGATTACCYAKCTTGATTTCCATTCCGACRACGCCCTTCCGATGGGATAATTCAGATAGATTTGAYGGATTTTCCATTCACAATTCCAATGGCCCTGATTGTAATGAAGCCTCTACCTACTCGACGATTATCATTTGTCTCCTCCATTACTCTCTAAGTGAATAGGTGTGACCCACGACGAATCTACGGTCGATATTTCATGGCTCACCCACTCGTTGATCTATGACTCACGTTTAGTCTCAGAGTCCTTCACCATTAGAGTGCATCCACTTTGAGTATCACAAGCCACTCCAACCAACTCACTCTGAGTATCACACCCTAATAGATATAACGATCCCCGTTACACCTCATCTAATGGTCTAGGTTTCTTTAGGGGTTACAATTGCATGATAGTTAAGGCTTATAGGCCCTCCTTCTCAGAATGGGTTATGCATGATCCAACAACTACTATCCACCGAAACACGCTCCGACGGAACGACGATCCTCATACTATCTTGTCATTGGACTCCCTTAGCAACCATTATCTAGGCCTCTGATCATCCATCTTCTGATAGACTTACACTCCTCGCACTGGTCATCAATGGTCCAGGATTCATCGCCCCACCCTTTGATGGATCAACAACTCCCATTGACTTGGAGCCTCCCCCATCGGATTAACTGTGCAATATTTCACTTAGAAACTTAGATAACTTGACCTTCCAACAAATATTTAAGATCACCTCACCCCGTCAAATATACGTATATAAATCATTCTAACTGAATACAGGTTTCCTTCTAAATAATTGTCTAATTGGAACTTAATCACTCATGGTCTCTTCAAGCTTAATCACTAATGATTTACTAGACCCCTTGTATTCTCACCTTCGCTCTAAGGTCAGCTAATGTTTTTCTTACTTCCTGATTGAAGATTTGTATCCTGCAAACTTTTCATTTCAAGGAAAGTAGTTTCATAGGGTTAAGACCCCCTAACTACACTAAAACCTTCCCATATACTACAGAAGTTATGCCACCACTCTTACAGTGAAGTTTTATATCTTGCAAGCTTTCCATTTCAAAGTCTTGCAATTTTCATAGGGATACACTCTGATTTAACATTGCTTACTAGGCTATTCAGATTTACGAAGTTAATAGTGAAAATAGTCATGCATAATCCATTTTACTCAAGAATTCAACCATCCTTTTATATATTCACATTTCTCATATAAACCATAAGCAACTTATTTGCATCACCAAAAATAAATCAACATGTTAAGCTAAAACACTTATATGTTCAATAAAAGATTAACCATCCAAATAATTGAGGGAGGAAGCCTTACCTCCAAACCGTAGGCTATGTTGTAGTATGTGTTTCTATAGTATGCCACCCCCATGCCAAGCCATGATACCACAAGGGGACTGATTCAACTAGTTTGTGGGTCCAAAATGGTATCGGAATGCTACTCTCCTTCACTCCACTGACAACAACATAAGTTCCCCTCTTCCCAATGAGTTCAGGACCTCCACGAGTTTATCAGGTACCTCCCCAACTGGATTTCCTCTACACAAGGGAGTCCCTTCTCTACTACACAATCTCTCAGAGACATTCCCTTACCAGTGCCAATTTATTGTAGTAAGCACCAAGTCATGGTCCTCTATTTCTTTAGTATGGATCTGCGTCTTCTCTGTTCCAACATGGCCATTAATTCCTTGGGAAATTTTCCTATTTCCTCAAGGAGAACTTCCCAATTTTTCTATTGGTCATAACTGTGTGCATGAGTCTCTTTTTCTCACCACACCATCTATTTGTGAGTCTGAAACTCACTATGTTTTCTCTAATGTGTGTGTGAATTGTGTCTATAGGGCACCTATGCTCTAGTTCTCACACTCTCTTCATCAAGTCTTATATCAATTTTATGTTGTGAACTCTCTATTTTCTCCTCTCTTGCGTATATTGTTCTACGTGATGTTTTTCCACCTTTGGCCTCTTCTTCCACACATTCCTTGGGATTCATGTGACTACTGTCAAATGCAAGGCCTCTAGTCAAGGATCTAAATTTGAAGGGGCAATCTAGTATGTCCTTCTGTCATATTTCAATTGACTCTTTACTTCTTCCAAACACCAAATATATCAGTAGTTATAACTGATTCAACCACCAATCCTGATCTCCATAATTGATCATGTGGCTCTATGCATATCTGAGCACATTGGCAGGTGATGTATTAAATGTTTCTAGGTGTAGGATGGTGTTGTTCCAGAGTCTGTACTTAAGCCTTAGAAGTACAGTGTCTAGGCATCTGAAAGTGGGTAAAGGGTGGAGAAGAGAGAAACATCAACCTTCGGCAAAGGAAACTAGGGAAGATTTCTACATTGGTGTTGTCTAGCTTCCAACTGTTCCTAGATGGTTATATCATATTCAATCGTTGCCCATGAACGTTCAAGTTCAACCCGGGTAGTAGCTGTTTTAAGAATAGTATCGAAAAGGTTTAAGGCAATGTGCATTTGATTTGATAATCTGGGTTCGATATTGGGCTGTGTTGGTATAGGGATAGTCATGGAGGAATAGTGAAATAAGAAAAACTTCAGAGAGAAATTAAGTGTTGTCTCAATTTGGTCGTATAGAAGAGAATTTACGGTTTTGGAAATAAAATGGGGTGCAAATCAAAGGCTCTTTTCCGTAACTGAGTTATATCTTAATAAAATGTATGAGGTGGGGGAAAAACATTTATCTGTCTATGATGTAAGGCTCCTATCAAGGGAGAATCTCACGTACAAATAGGAGAGGAAAACTATAAGGAAATAACCCGATGTAGCATAAAATATGTATAGAATTCTGAAAGTGTTGACTGGTCTTACACCTGCTGATAGTTGGTACAGAGGAAAAACAGTAAACAATTACAGAAAACCAAAATTCATTCGCTATAGTAGTGGTCGTACTAAATTATAACGAAACATTCATCAGTTATGAATATGAAATGAAATGAAATGTGAGATACAAGGAAACAGACTCATAACACAGTCGTGATGGAATTGAGAATCTTCAGATTTGCTTTGTATTAACTCTCAAAATGTAAAAACTCTGTTACAATCGACACAAAAAGGTCCAGCCCTTTTTCTTTCTTTCTATGGTATATTTATACAGTTTTACAATAAGATAGAATCTCAATCGTTACAAAAATTTCAGTTATGATAGGGAGGAGAGAAATCGCTACATTTCTTCTTCTCTGTCTTCACTTGGTACCAGAAGTTTGTCCTCGCATGTGTTCGGTACAGGTGACACATCTTTCAACCAGCCGAGATATCAGCCTTGACAGTTCTGCTTGACAGTTGGCCTCAAAAGAGTAACAATCTCGGGCTAATTGCGGCAGCCTGTCTTCCATCTGTCTGTCTATGATGTCGATAGCGCATAATTGCACACTTGGTTTAATCATACATTTTTCTATTTGGACTATGTCCGCCATAGTCACTTGGGAGATCTCGGTCGAATCTCTTTCCTCTTTTTCCTTTAAAACAAGCGATATTTTTGCCATATTCATTTGAATCAATGCCTCAGCATTACCTCCGCTATCAATGCATAGAATATTGCCATCTATAGAACTAAAGGCCTCCTCTAAGGAATTCGTTACCCTTTTGGCTTGCAGCTTGCCTTCCACGATGCTGTGCTCCCATTCTTTTAATAGAATGTTTCCTTTCGTCTGCTCTGAAATGGTGAACCTGGGAGTACTTCCCAAACCCCTGTTGTTTGTGGCTATCACAGCCTCTTGGAAGGTGACCCATGCTGCTCCAGCTTCCCTTTCTCTAGCAGATAAGTTCTCTGAAACCTGGTTGACTAGAAAACAGTTGTCCCAGATCGCTTCTACCTTGGTGAGTAAATTTCGTTGGGCCACAGAGACTCTGCTCTGAATCTCCATCGCTTGGGATTTGAACATCTCGATGCTTATCATTCTGCTCTCGACAATCTCCACCCTAGCCTGTAACTGTTCGATCAAATCCCTTTGTTGGCTCGCTTGCATCTGACCATCCCAGATCACCAACTGTGCTTGCTCGAGCTTAGTCTTGAGTATCTCTATCTCATTTTTGTTGGCCAAACTGGCCTGCTCTATTCCTATGCTCGCCTGGTCTTTGGCAGTCTCTATTGCTATGGCTAGTCTGGCTTCAAGGGTCTTGATGAGGTGATTTTTTTGTTTAAGCTGGTTTTTTAAAAGTCCGACTGAAAATTGATTCGCCGAGGCATATGCTCCTAATGTCCCTGTTATTTCAGTCGTGAATTGTTCATTTTTCTTGTCTTTCCCATCAGTTATGACTTTGTATTTCTTAGCTGTTGACTCTCCTTCCTGATAGAATTCCCTCTTTACCACTGCCTTTCTCTTCTTATCGAATAAGAACTCATTCGAAGGGATCTCTTCTACCCTTATAGGCCTCAACTCTTCATTGAAGATCCACCCTATGTCAATATTTCCCTGAGTTGAATGCAAGGGAGTAACTGATGTGATAGGTTCTCCAATCTGCTTCACTGATTTTCCCAGAGTAGTAACCAGACTCTGCTTCTTCAGTGGGTCAGGAGTNNNNTTCTTAGTTTTCTCTCCCTCCTCTTGGTGTTTTTTCCGATCGGGAGTCGCATCCTTAGAGCCTTCGGCATATTTTTGTTTCACCTCTGTTGTACTTGGATTCTCACCTCACAACACTGTGGGAAGACAACTGCGTCGATATTCTTGGAACTTCAGAACATCGGCTCTCTCCTCGGGTGCCAAAGTTTGTATCCAAGCTAGAATCTCGGCATAGGACCTTGCGCCTCGGAAAATTTCATCCGAGGGTGAATTCTCGTGCTCAAATATCTTGAGCCCGCAACTGGACAAATGATTGCTCACAACCCTTTGTGGATCGTGCTTCTTGTATTCAATGAGGACCAAATTTAGGTCTTCCAGGGTTGTTGCCTCAGCTTTGGCATGCCCGAAAACTAATAAAGAATATGAATTTAAATGAACAGGAAAAGGTGGCCATACCTACTTTGAGTATCCCTTAAGCTCCTTGCTTATGCCACCGATTATTGTTTGTCTGGCAACCTCACGACAAGCTAGCTTGTCGGGAATGAACAATGGCAATGCATGCGGGGGAACAGAAGCCCCGAAAACTCTGAGGTATGAAAATTCGGCTTCTACATACCAGTCTACTATACTACTCAGATTTGTTACTATACTGTCCGAGATCCTGGGTGGCGGGTGACCGAAAATGGTGACATGCAGAGGCACCATCACCCAGTTGAAGATTTCGTATATGAAATTTGTCGCTTTGTTTTCCCATAATTTTGAATGATAGACGTGTATGGGCTCCTCTTCTGCTGGAGTCCAACTCCAGCTCATTAAGGGAAATGGTGTCAAAAAACACATGGCATCCATAATGTATGCAGACATGAAAAATGAAGATGCCTTTCTGCTCTCTTTCTGTGCCTGATACTCTGTGACCCGACTGGTCAAGCTATCAGATAGCATTTTCGCCCAGTCGAAGGAACTGCGTTCGGTGACCCGAAACATTAGAGGCACCCATGGAAGAAAGAAATGTGAGGTGTCCTCTCTCCTGTATAATCTGCATGTCATCATGGCTACATAATTGTACTACGGTTCTAAGGAAGCTATTGAATATATGTCGTGGCTATCAGCCCTGAACTTCGCAACGTGCGAAACCCAATCTTTTATTAAGTTGGACATGGTTTTATCATACTGTACACATTCCTTCTGTTTGAACTCGTCCAAGAATTCAGCGCCATATGTATAGTTAGACGTCGTGGGTAGCTTATACATGGCTTGCAGATGTTCAGGCTTGAAAGTCCCAATGGTGACCTTCTGCTCATTAATGATGGCTCTGGTTGGTATGTCCACATGGTCCAATGCCCATCGGACCATATCATAATATGGCAGTAGTCGTGGCCTAGCTGCTACTTTGTGCATTCCGGATTGGATGATGATCTTATACTTGGTGGTTATATGACCTTTTTCATTGTTGCTGGAGTCATCAGAATAATCCACCAATTCAACTTGCAGAACATCGAAAACGAAAGACCAATTTGGGACAGAGTCGACACTTCGAGGTGAAGTATCAGCAATGTTGTCCGAGCCTTGTCCCGAAACATCAACACTGGATTTGGATGCTTTTCGCGGAGCCATGGCTGGAGATTATGCTTTAGCTCTTCTGTGATAGAAATACGTATACATATAGAAGTTAGCTTGCTCAGAGATAATGTGCTCTGCATAATATGAAAATGCATTTGTTATAATGAACCACAACTCTTATATATATTCAAAAACTCGGTACCTTTTAGAACAAGTCTGTCAAATCATGTTTAGAAATAAATTTTGCCATAAAAATCCGATCTTATATTCATCGATTTGCCCTATTTCCTCATTAATGTCATAAATTTTGGCGGTTTAAAATGTCAGTTGGCGTATGGAAAGAATAAGGCTACCTCGTAAATCGTGCAAGCATCAAAACACGGGATATGTATTGACTTAGCTTAATTAATCTGGTTTTACCAACGTTAATTAATCTTTCGCCACTTGTTGTATCGAGAATTTTTCTTTAACCTTTTGAACCTCTAACCCCCGAAATTGCGATGATTGATTTTGATAAATAAAAACATAATTATGATTAGGAGCTTAATTCATTTCGTAACTATTTATATTCGTCGTATCATGACTCGGAGCTTCGAAGGTAAGTTACCGGGATGTTTGCATGCTGAGTTGCGAAACCGCGAGATCGTGATAATACAACTTAATTAAAAGGGAAGATAAACTCGGATTATGTTATTAATTAATTATGATCATGCCCTTATCGTGATTTCGTGAGTCGGGGCTTAGACAGCATAACTTTTACAAAAGAAAATGTCGAGTGGCGAATTGCCGAAAGAACGTTACCATGGTTTAGCTTTTACTTTTAACCTTGACATGGGTTACTAAAATAAGGACTTCGTGTTCCCGACTATCGGGGCTACGACAATAAATTTTTGGGTTTGGTGAACATCGAGGTGCGAAAACCCGATGACGTTTAATCATGGTTTAGGGAAAACTTTACTCTCGTTACTGCCCTGGGTGAAAAATTAAAATGATTTCACCATTTCGTAGCTCGGGACGTGTGAACTACGTGACTTATAGTATCCGACCTATGAGATCCCGAGGTAGGACAAAAGAGGAAACATTTTTATGAAAGGTAGGACTCATCTTGAGAGTACAATAATCATCACTACTCGCGTGATAAAACTTCAGAGATTTTGAAACCACAGAGGGAAAATATGGAAACCATCTTTCGATTTCGAGCATTAAGAATGAAATTTGTGACGGGCTAGAAAAACAAAGGCGGCTCCAACAGATGGAATGTTGAGAAAGCTTCCTATTTTCTTCATTGAAACCTCTCCATTCCACCTCACTAGTCCACCTCACCAATCCCCACATATGATATCATGGCCAATACTCAAGTAATTTTCCTTCTCAGTCATTTGTCTGATGTTTTCTATTAATTATCAACATAATTACATTCTTAATAATCACATTACATGAATTCTTAGCATAATTACAGTCACGGGGGAAGACATGGTGTTACACGATGATCCAAAAATGAAGGTATTACTGATAAATTGCAAGTTAGTTTAATGTACTTTATGCATCAGATCGATAAGAATACGAAATACATAAACTTATTATCTTGTTTGTGGAATATCAAATGTGACTTTTACTTGATGCTCATTAATTATTTAAAGAGATCAACCATTAATAATCATGTTGTAAATGAAGAGAAGAGATCAACAAAACAGAAAGAGAAATAGAGACAAGAACTTGTTAACGGAGTTTACCAATCATTGGTTACGTCTCCGGGCCTGCTTCCAAGTGGAGGACCTCTTTATTGCTCTTTAAATGCTAAAAGTTCTCTTACATAGGCTCTTTGTTGTTACATTACATGCTTCATATCTATTGTGCAAGACCTCCTTGCTCAGATTCATGTATGCATCATTGATTCCCTGCATCAAAAAGTCTTCCTCCAAGCTTCAAAAAGCTTGGTTTTATGGTTTTCATGCTTAGATGAGGGAGCCCAACTTCCCCCAAGAATATGGCTTCTTTTTGGAATCAAATCCCCCTCCAAATGGCCAAGATATCCTTAAAACAACACTTTCTGGTCATAATATCAGGCAAAATCAATTATGTATAGTTAAAAACCCACTTTTAATTAAATATACACAGTGTATCCCCTTGGAGGTGGTGTGCGCCCCTTTTATAAGGTCACATGAGATTAATGTGGCCAAGCGCTAGCCCAAAGGTCTAAGCGCTGGCCCTAAACTTGCGCTAGCTCCTGGTTTTGGGGCGCAATGCATGGAACCTCAACCTAGAATGGTCCGCACCCTAAGGGATAGGCCCTATCCAAACTCCCGCGCTTGTTTGTTATGCATAGGCTCCTGCACCCTTGGTTTTATGGCATGACATATGGTGTTAAAAATGTGGGTTGGGGCTATGCCCCAGCCCCCCTTCCACCCACATAATAATACATTCAAATTTAAATAAAATAAAACTTGTTTCATTTAACAAGTGACATGGTGGTGCGTTGGTGCTGGGCCATTTCTCAAGGTGCTTGGTTTTGGTGGAGGTCGTGGGTTCAAAACCCATGGACTCCAAACTTATTTTTGGAACCTGCCACACTACTCTTTTAAATGGGTGCCACATGGCTGCCCATGCCTGGGCCACATGGCACCACCACATTTGACCACATTTCATCACGTGTCCACATTGCATTGGTCCGGGTCTGCCACATCTGTCCAGTCAATTGACGCAGTGCTGCCACATGTCTTCGCCACATCAACATCATTAATTAACTTTGGTGATGTCATGTTGACGTCAACATTGACTTTTTGCCGGTACTTTGACTTTTTAGCTGTTTGAGAATCTGATCAGAGTGCGACAACTATCATATACGAAGCCTGTTTGAGAAAGTAAATATATGGTCAGAATCAGCACGATGAGATGGTCGCAATGGAATTGATTTCACTCAATTCCAAGAAGTTTCATTTTTGAGCATTTTCTGAGCTTGGGGAGCCTCCTGGATCATTCCTCCCTACTTTGGAAGCTTTTGGACCACCAAAAGTCTGCTTTTACTCAGGTAAGAAGTGAGGTTACTACCTCCCCACTTGTCTTGTATCATCCATCCTTTCTTCTTGGACAATAATCACCTGACCAATCACAACAAACATGAAAACTGAGATAACATTGTTTATCAAAGTAATCATCCCATCAATCGCACAATCATCTACATTCTTTGTCGCATTTTGCAACCATACACCACTGAATAGCATCAAACAAAACAAMAATACTGAGTATGCGAATGAAAATGACAAAACATGATTCCCCTTCTGCAGAGGAACATTAACCAAAGTATGCAGTTGAACCTCATGTTGCACCCTTGGTGACACCTCATGACTGTTAGAAACATATGGAATCATCTCATGTTTAGCATCACTAACTTCCCATTTTGTTACAGACATAAGTGTTAAACTTTTGCTTGAATTTACCATTCTTTTTAACTATCTCGTAGTTGCAAAAGATCTATCAGTTTTCATGCGATGAGCACGAACAATGTACTCTTTCCCATCTTTCTTGAAGCAATATTTATTTTCCTCCCTGTATAATATAGCTTTCCTATCATAAAGGTATGGGCTTCCTAGTACAATTCCACATATGTCCAGTGGCACTATATCAAGCACTACTTCATCAACAAAATTAGAAGTGATTGCAAACTTGATTTTACATTGCTTGGTTACTTGCAAATTGTTATCACCACATATCAATCCCAATGGATATGGTTTAGGATGTGACTTAGTTTCAAGTCCCAAGTTATTTACAACCTCTTCACTGATTAGATTGGCTTGTGATCCACTGTGTACAAGAGTATCAACTTTAACATTATGTGTTATAACCCTTATGTGGAAAATTTCACTCCTTTTACACTCTTCATTTACAACAACTAAATTAGAAGAGCTAGTACTTGCAACATAATTTATACCTCAGATTCCCATAGCTACAACCTATGTCTCATCACCGGAATCTGATCCAAGATCTACTTGAACTGTCGCAGTTGTGGTATTCTTCCTTCCATGGTTGGCATACTTCTTTGGCTTCAATTCAGGATGTAAGATCCAACAACAATCTTCATCATGACTTACTTTCCTGCAATGCTTGCAATTAGGCTTCTCCTTTCTTGCTGTGGTTGTCTTCTTCTCTTTCTGATTCCTTTTCCCTGCATCCCTTTTTTTCCAAGTATCTATAGAAACACTATCACCAATAGTCCCTTTACTTGATTCAATGTGAATGGCTTGTAAACATACTTCATCAAAGTTAGAAGGATTTAGCATAAGAATAGTGTGCTTGAGATAAGAATGTAAACCACCAATATATTTTAGGAGTGTCTCTTGTGTATATAATGGAATACCCAAATTTAAAGCTTTCTTACAAAATATCTGAGTATATTCTTGTACACTTTGACCTTTAAATTGCCTTAAACTTTGGCAATTCATCATTTCTTGTTGCATGTATGCTAATGGATAGAATTGTTTCTTCAAAGCAGTGATAAAATCATTCCAGGAAGAGATTATTTTACCATTTTTATTGAGATCATCCTTAGTTTTTATTTCCCACCATATGAGAGTCGTGCCTCCCAATTTTAGACTTGCAAGTTGGATCTTTGTTTCATCATCAACAATCCTTTGTATCTTGTAATAGACTTCTAACTGTCTCACCCAATTATCTAGCTTTTCTGCATCTAATTCACAATCATAAGTGGGTAATTGAAACTTTACATCTAACTTTAATAAAGGCATATCAGAAGAATGATGAGTTTTCTTAGGTTTCTTATCCTTGGAGGGATGTACACTTGCTTCACTTGTAGATGACGAGGATGAAGGATAAGAAGGTTCTAAAGGTCCACCACCTCCAACTCCTCCTTCTGCTCTTACTAAAGATTCACCTTCTTCAACTTTTGGATTTCTTCGTAGTCCTCTTTCTTGATAAAGTTCCTCTACCATGGCTTTCATCAACTGAAATGACTTAAAGAAATCATCCTCATATGCAAAAGGACCTAGTTTTCTCGGTGAAGACATCTCTTGTTTATGCGGTCTCCTTTGAATATTTGTATTAAGAGCCTCAAGTTGGCCTTCTCCTCGCTTGATTTTTTCTCTGGTGAGCATCCAATGCTTGCAATTCCTGGCAAACCTTCAAAATCAATGCTCTGATACCATAAAATTGATCCAAAAATGAAGGTATTACTGATAAATTGCAAGTTAGTTTAATGTAGTTTATGCATCGGATCGATAAGAATGCGAAATATATAAACTTATTATCTTGTTTGCGGAATATCAAATGTGACTTTTACTTGATGCTCATTAATGATTTAAAGAGATCATCCATTAATAATCATGTTGTAAATGAAGAGAAGAGAACAAAAAAAAAGAGAGAGAAATAGAGACAAGAACTTGTTAACAGAGTTCACCAATTGTTGGCGACATCTCCGGGCTCGCTTCCAAGTGGAGGACCTCTTTGTTGCTCTTTAAATGCGCAAATTTCTCTTACATAGGCTCTTTGATGTTACAGTACATGCTTTAGATCTGTTGTGCAAGACCTCCTTGCTCAAATTCATGTATGCATCATCAAACTCCTCTCAACAACATGAGAAAAATGCCTTTCAAAACATGAGAAAAGGCCAAAAATTACAAACTGCTCCTTCAAATCCCTGCATCAAAATGTATTTCTCCAAGATTAAAAAAGCCTTGTTTTTATAGTTTTCATGCTTAGATGAGGAATCCCAACTTCCCCCAAGAATATGACCTCTTTTTGGAATCAAATCCCCTTCCAAATGGCCAAGATATCCTTAAAAAACCACTTTTTGGTCATAATATCAGACAAAATCAATTTTGTATAGTTAAAAACCCACTTTTAATTAAAAATACATAGTGTAGCCCCCTGGAGGTGGCGCTCGCCCCTTTTATAAGGTCACATGAGCTTAATGTGGCCAAGCGCTAGCCCACAGGGCTAAGTGTTGGCCCTAAACTTGTGCTAGCTCCTGGTTTTGGGGCGCAATGCATGG
>JASDQU010027539.1:37046-48073 GCA_032191745.1 Picea mariana
CTCCTCAATACTGGAGTATGAGGATTTTCTTCTTCTGATTCATGTTCTTTTGTAGAGTCTGATTCATCATCCTTTGGCTCAAACTATATTTTATCTAGTTCTTCCTTACTTGGTAGGACTTCCTGTTTGACAACATCCTTCATTTCTCTAAATACCACATCTCGACTATACACAACCTTCTTAGTTTCTGGGTTCCAAAGTTTATAACCTTCGAGACTGTTGAAACAAAGTTTATTTTTTCTTCTTTTAACCTTAAACTCATTTTTTCTTTGATTATGGAGCCACCCTTAGTTCTAAAAAGGAGTCTTTCAAGAGTTTCAGGTTTCGGGGTTCGGCTATTCACGAAGTATGATATTTAAATAACAACTCCAAAGTCTCGATACCAAAGTCTCGAAAAATGATTGTTTAAAAGAAATTAAACCGAATTAAAATGAATATTAAAAACATTTAACGTCTTTCTAAGCCTTTCGTATTTGATTTTTCGTCCATCTCAACTTAAACAACAACTCAAAGTCTCGATGTGCTTTTTACGAAATCCCTTTTTAATCGTGATTAATTAATTTTTAAACATACTTAACAAATCGTTAATCAACGACATTTCGGAAAATCAAAGAATTGTCACTCTTTCGCACTCAAAAAACCCCGAAGCCCTGAAATCCCGAAAGTATTAAGCGCTTTGGTGTAATTAACTTAACATTAAAACATGGTTAATGATATTAAATGACTTTTCGCGTCTCGCTATTCGAGAGTTTTCGAAGACATTCCTTTCGATATCCCAATTTTGAATTGCCGATATGTGGTAGTATTTATAACGGATTAATGGAGATATTTTTAGCATAAAGTGTGTATCTCCAGGTGTACCGTCTCCATTAAAGCCTTTAATTTTTATTGGCTGTATCGGTACGCTCAATTTGAGGCAAGTTAAGGGTTAATAAAGGTTTGTTATTTCGAATTTCATTCTTACTTTCAAACAAGAAGTGAGTTACATTCAAAAGAGCTTATGCATTTCTTCTATGTAACATGTTTTCATTTTTAGCAAAAACATCATGGCACCCAGAAAAGTGCCTAAGAAGACTGAGGAGGTCGGTGAAAGTTCAAATCTAGATGGATATGTTATATCCGATACTATGCCACATGTTGTGGATTCAATCAAGTCTTGGATACAGATTTTTAAAATCTTAAAACATGAGGTTAGGAATTGCCCCGATGATTTCAGAAACGAAAAGACTGAAAATAAACTCATAGATATAGCAAAGTCTGAGCTCCATAAGATAGCCACATGACTGAGACTCATGCCATATAATGACATGATAAGCTAGCTTTAGGAAAAACTGACATTCAAACTAGGAGCATTCTAAATCGCCAAAATGTCGTCGTCGACTCGTTCAGACCAGAGCACATCCAAGTAATGTAAAAACTATCCCTTGTTTCTAAATACATTTATAACGTTGAATTCGTAGAAGAATTTCAAAGAAAGGAGTGTACATATTTTGATCAAACATATCCAGATATAATCAAAGAATGGTGGGGAATTCCAACAAAATTTAGAGCTGATACCCATGGCATTTATGCCATAGCATCGTTAAACAAATACATGGTTTATATAGCAATGATGTTATGTAGACTATTTGGAAGGAAAATCCCTACCCATTTCCCCATGGAATGGGTGCCAATTATACACAAGGTAGCCGAGGGTTACACTTTCAACTAGGATAAAATTTTATCAGATAACCTAACCAAGGAGATTGCAGAGTACCAGATGGAAAAATCGAAAGGTCGACCTGTATCTTTTTACATGTCTGCATATATTATGGATGCTATCTGTTACATGAATCCATTTCCCTTGATGAATTGGAGCTGGAACCCAGCCTGTGTTGAACCCATTCATGTTTATCACTCTAAACTATGGGAGGAGAACGATAAAGATTTCTTTTACGAAATCTGTCACTACGTAGTGATACCTGTGCACCAAATTTTTATGCACCCCCTCAGATTTCAAAGAAAATTGTGGGAAACCTCAGAGTGATTGCAGATTGGTTTATTGAAGAGAGTTTCTCTTATGTCAGAGTTTTTGGGTGCTCGATTCCTCCTCATGCACTTCCAAAATTCCTTCCTGACAGATTGATGTGTAGGGAGGTGGCTTACCAAATAATAATAAGAGGCATCGAAAAAGAGCTTAAAGCATCCCAGAAAAAATTCTGGCGAATTTTTCCCTTACAGGTTGGCAATTTTTCGCTGCTAAACTTTGGCCATTCCAAGGTAGAAGCTGCGACATTGGACGAAGTTAAAATAGTGGATGTCGAGTTCAGGAGGCATGACCCATACAAATTTGTGGGACATCACCTGGCTCAATGCAATATGAAAATTATAGAGCAGGAAGATTCCCCTCATGATGACATTTTTAAAGGGACCAGAAGTTATGAGGAGGTATTAGACATGATCCAGACACTATCCCCGTACCTAGAGGCCGGCTTCCTTGCTTTCCAAAAGCACAGACAAAGTGGGTTACCTAAGATACTATAGGGAGAAACGATAACCTCTCCTCCAGAACAGGGAAGCATACCTCTAGGTTTCAAGCCAAATCCTTCTGACGAGAAGACTGCAGAAGAAAATCCAAAGAAGACTAAGGCTACTTCACAAAAAGCAGAAGCTTCACAAACAAAGCACCCAAGGTCGGAAATAGAGTTTAAGATCGAGACACCTCCAAATTCGAGTCAAACAATTCCTTCTTTATCATCGACTATTTCTGCTGATATCCCCAAAACAACAGGAGAAACCCAATCTACAGAGTTTGGCAACCCAATTTCATCATTGACTCCTTTACAATCAACTTTTGGGACTCCCCATCTGGAAGTTATATATATAAGTGACCTTACTCCAATCTCTAGAGCAGAGATACCTTCCTCTGACTACTTTTTCAGTGAGAAGAGGAAAGTTGTAGTGAAACAGGAAATGCATTTGAAAGAAGTCACAATGGTAAAGAAGAACAAAGTGGTCGTAGATGGACAAAACCTAGAAGAGGAAGATTTTGCCACAGAGGTAGAAGGATCTATGGGAGATTTGGCATTGGCTAACTAATTTTCAGTTGATAATTTGAAAACAAGGCCGAAGCAGAAGAATTAGATGATAGCCCAGTTGCAGAGTCAAATAAGGAACTCAGATAGTAGTATTAGAGAGGAGATAAACAAAGTGATGGAACAAGCTAGAGCCGTTGACAAACAGGAAATCCAACTGCTCAGGTCTAGCTTGGATGAGATGTATAAGAAGATGCAAGACAGTCAAGGGTAGGTCATCCAGCAGGAAGAATTAGTGAGGTACTTGCAGGATAGGTTGAATCCTATTCAAAATCAGGTGATAGATTTAAAAGTTTGTCAAGCCCAGGCATTGGAGGTGCATATGAAGATAGAAGCAGAGCAACAAAGATTGATTTCTAAAGTAGAGGTTATTTAGAACTATTTTTGAGAAGTAAGTCAATCTTTCGATAACATTGTTTTCAAAGAAAAAGAGGCTAAAGCAGCCCAAAGTAATTTTCAAAAGGCAGTTGTACTTTTGGCAAAAGAAGAGGTATCAGAAATTCCAAGGCTATCTGTTGTAGAGCAGATCAGGGGTGATACCATGCTTAAATTGTGGGAGGCCAACATAGCCAAAAGAAAGAAAATGGCCAAGGAAGTCAAGGATGATTGCGAAGAGACCTTCGATTTGATAGACAAAGGATCGTTAGGCATTGGAAAAGATAATTGTCCTAGGCTACTAGGACAGATCAATATTGTAAGACATCAACTGAAACTCAAAGAGAACTTGAATGAAATTCAGATTGAAACTTCACAATTAAAAGAGATTGATGTTACCCAAATAGACAGGTGGTTGGTGAAGCCAAATTTAAAATTGCAATCAGTTAAGTTTGTTGACGAAGGGATTGAAGATCGATTTCCGAAAGTTCAGAGGAAGCTTTACCTGTTCGAGGCAAAGGATATGCCAGAGCCTCCTAGATTTTTAGTACATTTTCTAGAAAAATGTATTGAATGTCTCAGACCAAAAGAAGGAGATACTTCAAAGAAGCAATGCAGTATCATATTGTAGGCTCATATTATCAAGATGATAGAGAAATAAAATATAACCATGAAAACGGTTCAAGTTTGCATTTTTGTAACCGTTAGCCCCTAGGAGTTAGGAAATCACCAACCGTCGAGAATTGGTGACTTTTTATAAATATAATTTCATAAGACTGAGAAATGGATTTTTTGCGGCCGATTGTACTAGAGAAGTTTTCTTCATTTACAATGATTAATGAGAATACACAATGGAGATTCCAGATTCTGTCAACCCTGAGTTATGTGTTCCTCTTTACTTTCATGTTCATCATCTTTCCCTTATATATCTTTGATGAATGTTTAACTGCAATTTAGTACAACATCTACTGTGGTTAAGAGTTATTTGGTTATCTAATTGTTTACGGTTTTTCCTTTGTGCTTGCTATTAGCAGGCTCAAGACCTGTAGATTATTCAGATTGCTATATTTTTATGCTTCATTAGAGATCTCTTGTCTTTTTTCTTCCGTTGTTGCAAAGTGAGATTCCTCCATGATTGATGCCTCACATTGTTTAAACAACTTTATGTTTTTTTCCCATCACTTTCATGATTTTTGAATTTGACTCAAGAATGAGAAACGGTCTCTGAAATTGTTATATTATTAATTTAAGTTTGGGAACTTTTCTCTTATAATCCGAAACATAGATAGAAAACCTTGAAAACAAAGTAATAGATTTTTTAACCTTTATCCCTCATGACTGTACCTGTTAAAAGACAACCTAATATAGAACCCGACCATTCAGATCAAAATAGCATTGGTTTAAACTTATTTAACACTATCTTACAGACAACAAACACCCATGTTGAATTAGAACGTTCATGGGTAGCAATTGAATGGGATATAAGCATCTAGGAACACTGGGAAGCTAGACAGAGACAGTTAAGAAACCAACCATAGTTTTTCTCTTTAGTAACTGACACATTTTATACCTTAACTCTCTCTACCTTTTTCGGATGCCTAAACTTTATATTTTAAAATCCTTAAGTATAAACTTTGGAACAACATCTTTTTGGCATTGTTGTCGGGGAGCGAAGAAATAAAATTATCTTTCCCTGGGAAGAACGACATTGACTTTTCTTTCTTTGGTAGTGAAACAAAGATTGAAAACTTTATAAGGCTATTTTCAAACTTTCACTCAATGGTGACTCCACGATTAATAAACTGGTTTTTAACCGAAAGAATACCAGAGAAAACCCATACAACAAACAAACTTCGTCTGTATCTGACCTAGAAAAAATCTTGAAATCAAGAAAACACCTTAAACAAATTGTCTCATCGACAAGTAAAATTTATCAACCTAAATTTACACAGTCGAATACTAAAAATACACTTGAAAATTTTAATACCCCACTCCTTTGCGGGAACTACACCGTGTACCTTGACTCGTCTCCAGTATATACACCCTGTGGATCCAAGGAAACTAGCTCTCATTTTCTGAGTCCACCTTTTTCAAGTTTCCTTTCCTTCGACGATCAGTTTCCCGAAATCATCTCATCCTATCTAGATACAACTGAAGGGTTACCACACCCATTTAAATGTCCTCCTTATAATCTCCAACTTCCATCCAATAATTTTTCAATGGCTCCAGCCAGAGCAGGTGGTGCCGAAGGTGTAGGAGGAGGAGGAGCCGGTAAAGGGCCACCTCCACCTCCCTGAATATTTGCTAAGGTTGTTGCAAGATATGCCCCTCTAGTTCTCCCAGTCCACCTTCATGACCTGCTGGAGAATTACATGACAAATCTTCCAAAATTCATGGGAGAAGGAGACTTGACCACTGTCGAACACATCAATTTCTTTGACCAATTTGTTGATATCCTCGCTCTTGAACATGAGGATGTTTATTCAAGACTCCTTATTCAAACCTTTGAAGGACAAGTGAGAATCTGGTTCCAAGGTCTAGCAACGAGATCAGTAGGATCATACGATGAGTTGGAAAATGATTTTATCAGACAATGGGGAGAAAGGAAACACCATCTCTACTATCTAACTAAATTTGGGGCTCTGAGAAAAAAGAATTCAGAATCAGTTCTTGAGTTTACCCAAAGGTTTAATAAATTGTATAATAAAATTTTGGCCGAGGTCATGCCTTCCCAACCCGCAGTGAAAGTAACCTTTGATGGGGCTTTCGACCCAGATTTCATTCTTCTTTTGAGAGAAAGGAGATCTATAGACCTAACTAAAATGCAAGATGATGCTCTAGAAATAGAGTCAAATATGATGGATTCAGGAAAATTAAAAACAAAATTTGAAACAGGAAACAAAGAAACCAGTCGGTACAGAGAACAAGCGGGACCTTCTAGATCTGGGAGATCTTCAAAAGACAAAATGGATGACATGGCAAGAATAATTAAAGAATTGTTGAATAAGATTTCAAGAATGGAATTAGACCAATCAAAGAATGAACATTTCCCTAGAAAGGATTTCAGAAGGAATCCCAACCCTCAAACTCAACAAAGACAAATTAAGAATGAGGATCAAAAAATCCAAGCCCCCTTTAAAAGTGAAAAATTTATAGGAGGAGAAGACATGGAAGATTTTGAGGAATTAGGAGAAGACATAAGTAATCTCGGCGATGATTGTCAACAGCCTTATCCGACGACGCGAGATTATGAAAAATCCTTAAATACATAATACAAATATGAAAATAACAAAAGCAACATTATTACAGAAGATTCAACTTATCAAGGAATCACTGATGACATAATGGTTGAACTCCATCAGAAGTACAATCTGAGGTCTAGAAACAAGAATATCACCACCACCCTAGTCAAGAAAATCTTACCAAGAGGGGAAATAGACGAGGCAGTTTCAAAAGTTGCCGAAAAATAGATTGTTAAAACCAAGACTGTTGACACGCAGCCTACCAAGACAAAGTCAACAAAAACACCCGCCATCAACACACAGAAAGCGAAGGTTCCTGTACCTAAAACAAAAACCTCACAACAAAAGAAAGCTGAAAAGAAGGGGATAGAATCCCAAACCACAGAGATTGACAAAACAACAAGAAATTTTAATCTGGAAAATGAAATTAACAAAATTAAAATCCCTATACCTCTTGTCGAACTGGAAAAAAACCCAGTATACAGAAAGAAAATTGCTAAAATAATTAATTTTTCAGACACCGAAAGTGAGGCTGACATTACAAATCTAGAAGATGACAAGCCCAATATAATTTTCGGCCCACTTTTAAAAGGTGACAGAGATATTGTTTCCCCTTTCTATATCACGCTATATGTGCATGATCACTTACTTGACAATTGCATGTTAGATTCTGGAGATTCACATAATGTCATGCCCAAAGATATCATGGATAGACTTGGCCTAGAAATCACTTGACTGTATGGAGATCTGTATTCTTTTGATTCAAGAAAGGTGAAATGTATGGGTATGATAAAGGATTTAGTTGTTAATCTTGCACAAATTCCTGTTAAGAGTGTTTTAATGGACGTGGTTGTTGTTGATATACCCCCAAAGTATGGTTTATTGTTATCCAGGTTTTGGGGCGCCAAACTTGGAGGATCCCTCCAGCTTGATATGAAATACGCCACAATCTCGATTTTTGGAGGATGCTTCACATGCTTGTACAGAGAAACGAGGCTAGCATTTATGGTAAGTGATCCGCTGAACCCAAATAACTACCTTGTTTATATTGCTGATCAAGATTTAGGGAATTGTATTATGTCTATTGATGATGATATTGATGTATGTATAAAAGAAAGTTGTACAACAAAAGAAAAAGAAAAAGAAGAAAAAATAAATAAAAATGTTTTTTGACGGTGCTTCATCCTGTGAAGGAGTAGGAGCTGGAGTACTATTTGTGGCACCCGATGACGAATTCATCATACCTTTTTCTTATAGATTACAATGGGATATTGCTTATACTAAAAATCTATGTGAATATGAATCATTAGTCCTAGAATTAGAAGCTTCCATAAAATTAAAGATTAAGAACTTAGAGGTCTATGATGATGCTGAACTGATCATAAAACAAATTAACCGCCAATACCAGGCTAAGCATCCAAGGATAAGATCTTATAGGAACTGTGTCTGAGATCTGATTGATAACTTTTTATCATCAATTGATGTTCATTACATCCCTAGGATTGAAAATCAATGAGCAGATTTACTAGTGAAGGCAACCTCGACATTCAAACCTCCAATGATTTTTAAACTTAAATACCATATTGCGATGAGACATAGACCTTCCATACCGAACAACATAGAACATTGGCAGGTTTTCGAGGATGATGAATAGGTCAGGAAATTCTTGGAAATGGTAGATGATTTTGCCGAAAGTCATGCCAATCAAGAAAACCAGAATGATCCTGCTTGGATCATGCAGGAAGGGGAAGATCCCCAAGAGTTTCAAAATAAAATTGCAAATCATTGCATCCTTGTATTAAAAAATAATGATATTCCCAAAGGATTGATTCCTTTAGAGAGGTTATTTAATCACGATGACATCCCTTTGAAGTCCACTCTACAACCTAAACCAGAGGAAGTTGAAGATTGCGACATAGGTACCAAAGAGAATCGGAGGTTGGTAAAGTTATCCAAATACCTTCCCCTTGAGATAAAAATAAAGTATGGCGAGTTTCTTGGAAAATATAAAGATGTTTTTGCTTGGCCCTATGATGAATTAAGGACTTACAATAATTCCATGATGGAACATAAAATCCCTCTGAAACAAGGTGTCAAACCTTTTAGGCAGAAGCTCAAGCAGATAAACCCTATACTGCTGCCAGTAATAGAGAAAGAAGTGAAGAAACTCTTAGACGCCAAGATCATTGTCCCACTGAGATACTCTGAGTGGGTAGCAAATTTAGTCCCAGTAAGAAAGAAAAACGGTGAAATCAGACTGTGTGTTGACTTTAGAAATTTAAACCGATCATCACTTAAGGACAATTATCCATTACCCAAGATTGATCATGTTTTAGAGAAAGTAGTTGGAGCTAACATAATGTCTATGATTGATGGTCTTTTAGGCTACAATCAAATTGCAGTACATCAAGATGATAAAGAAAAGACTGCATTCACCACCCCTTGGGGTACTTTTATGTATGAAAAAATGCCTTTCGGTTTAATGAATGCAGGGGAAACTTTCCAACGAGCTATGGACATCGCTTTCGTGGGTGAAAGAGATAAGTTTGTTGTTATTTACCTTGATTATATGACTGTATTTTCTAAATCTAATGCAAAACATCTAGTACACCTCAAGCAAACTTTCGAGAAATGTCGCAAATTTGGTTTGTCACTAAATCCCAAGAAATCTCATTTCATAATGCAAGAAGGTAAACTCTTGGGTCATATAGTGTCTAGGGATGGAATCAAAATTGACCTGAAAAGGATCGAGGCAATAGACACTATAAATATTCCTAGAAATGCAAAAGAATTCAGTCTTTTTTAGGAAAAATAATTTTCTTGAGAAGATTCATCCCTAACTTTGTTGAAATCGTAAAACTGATTACAGATATGCTTAAGAAGGACAAAGAGGTGAAGTGGACAAATGAAGCCAAAGCGTTGTTTCAACATACAAAGGAGTTTCTGATTTTTTCTTTTGCCTCTGAACACACTATCACAACTGTATTGTTATAGAAAAATGATGAGGGTTTTGAGAAGCCTATTGCATTTTTTAGTAAAATTCTCAAAGATGCTGAGTTGAAATATGACATATTGGAAAAACAAGCTTATGCAATGGTGAAAGATCTCAAGGATTTCAGAACTTATGTACTGCACTCAAAGATCATTGCTTATGTGCCTACAAGTTGTGTTAAGGATATACTGGTTCAACTTGACAGTGATAGAAGGAGAGGCAGATGGTTAGCCAAAATCTGGGAATTTGACCTAGAAGTTAAACCAACTAAGCTTATTAAAGGTCAGGGTTTGGCTAAATTGATGGCTGAATCAAATTTGAAATCACTCGGAATAAACCATCTGCAAGAAAATGAAAGAATTTTTGAGACATATTAACTCTACGTTGTTGTGTCCACAACTGAAATTCTACCCGAATTCTCTTCTTCAGTTTGGTACCACGATATTGTTTCTTATTTATTAACCCTTCAGTGCCCCAATGAATTAACCCCATTTAAATCTAGGACATTAAAATTGCATGCTGTAAAATATTGTATTATAGATGGTAAGTTATATTGGAAGGACCCCCTTGGGTTTTTGCTGAGCTGCTTAGTGGAATCCAAAACTGAAAGGGTTATAGATGAATTCCACAAAGGAGTGTGTGGAGGACATCATGCTTGGAGAGAAATGACTTATAAGATCCTAAGAGCTGGGTATTACTGGCCAAAGTTATTCATGGATGTAAACACTAAAGTCTGAACTTGTAATCCCTGTCAGTTGTTTATAGGCAAGCAGAAAGTCCTAGCTTTACCTTTAGTTCTAGTTAAAACTGAAGCTCCATTTCAGCAATGGGGTCTTGATTTTATTAGAGAAATCCATCCACACTCCAATGCTCAACACAAATGGTTTCTAACTGCTACAGACTATTTCACGAAATGGGTGGAAGCTATTCCTATGAGAAACACAACTGACTTGGTAGTGATCAGTGTTTTGGGGGAAAATATTTTATCCAGATTTGGTTGTCCCCGAAAAATAGTTACTAATAATGCCCAAGCATTCAAGTCCATGGCCATGATAATCTTTTGCCAAATATATAATATTGTGCTAGGACACTCCATGACTTACTATCCATAGGGTAATGGTCTAGCTAAGTCATCTAACAAAAGTCTAATTACTATAATTAAGAAGGTTTTGTTGGAAATATGGAAATAGCAGAGAAGATGCAGAATGTCAAGGTTGTCATTGATGGCAATCGTCTATGGCAGAAGAAGCTAGATGATGACAGAGCAATATCCAAGCAGAGTGATGAAGGGTAGTCAACCCGATAGGAAGATGGTATCCAAGAAGAGTGATGAAGGGTAGTCGA
>JASDQU010027540.1:0-15353 GCA_032191745.1 Picea mariana
GTGTCTTCTCTGTTACGAAATTTTTCAATACTTCCATGATCTCCCCTTTTAAACCATCTATCTTAGTATCCAACTTAGCTTCCATTGAATCCATCTTAGTATCCAACTTAGCTTCCATTGAATCCATCTTATTTTGTAGTTCATTTATGTCCCTACACATTTCTTCACCTTCATCGAGAGTCCAAGTAGGATTTTCTGGAGGCTTATTTGATGTAGAAGTTCCCTTTTTGGGTGGCATGTTGGCCAAGTATCACTTTTGAACCTTGATTTTGAGGTGGTTCTACTAGACAATATTTCTTCTGTTGCATCTCCCAAGTTTTGGCCCTTCTGGGTATGAAACTTTCTTTTATGTATTTCTCTGATATTTCTTCTCTACAATGCCATAGGTCAGATCAAAATTGGATGTGCCAAGTGGAATTTATGGTAAATTCCCCACAACTTGCCTATTTTTGGCATTTCCAGGAAATCTCACTTGTATAGTGTGCCCTGCACAAAATAATTGATATAAATTTTGAAACTCACACCAAAAATACTAAATACTATCCACAATCCAATGAAACTAGTCCCATGCAATTTGAATACTCTAGGAAGAAGTTATGATTTTTTTTAACTGGAACACCTTCTTGAGACTAGTCAATAGGACTAGTCAGATACCCTATCTTGCACAAGGTGTATCTACAAATTTAAGGTGACCCAGAAGCTAAACGTTTTACCACAGATACCTTACTAATTTTTGTAAATAGCCTCCAAAGTTCAGAGTCTGAAACGTTACAGAAAAGTTTTTATAGCAAAAATTCCAAGGTGTCTCAGATGTAGCAGCGAAACCCCAAGACCTTGAGCTCTGATACCATATGTGAAGAACCAAATATCAATATAGCATAGAAAATCCTCAAAAAAAGTACTCAACACCTTGAAAAAGAGATAATTTCAGATAATAAGCCTCTTCGAGGGGGAAACATCCTTTTACCCCACTTAAATGTTCAAGTACAAGATGATTCAAAATGAAAATGTCTCCTTGGTATATATAGGAGGCTGGGAGGTATAATTACAACTAATGGACTAAAGCCGACATAAATAAAATAACATTACTAATATAATATGCCCCAATTAAGGGGTAATGAGCCAATATTAGGGCTTAACATAAACTCTAACCTTCGTCGATGCACACCTTGCGGATGCTTCACTACACTCCTTGCAGGAACTTCTCTCAATTAGGAAGAGAAACAATTGAAACTCATTCTCTCTCTCTCTCTCTCTCAGAATTCAAACATTCAACATGAAATCATTCATACACACAGTATTAAAACAAATGCATGACTAGAGAGAAAAAAACAATCATAAGCATACCATTCACCATGTATAAACAGAAAACATCATAACACCATGAATTCTAATTCAAAGCTTCATTCATTAATTCAAAGCTCCTGTACATGGATTTCTCCTCTACAGCTCTCTCTGCAGCTTTTTTTCTCTTTTCTATGCTAATGTGTTTATGTTACAATAATACAAGAATGAGGGTGTCTATATCCGTTTTCCCTCCTATGCTCTAAAACTGTTTAATCTATCATTCAAACCTACCTACTTTCATTAACTATGCATAAATTCCTTAATACAAAAGACGGATGGGAGAATTTCCCCAGGTCCATTTACAATCTCCAAATTATAAGTGTGAGTATGTTCCTATTAACTATTACATTAATAATTTTGTTCCAAAAATTCAAAACAATTATTTATAGAAACGTGCTCCTTTTCTTTCTCCGCGCATCTAGCTATTTCTTTGGCTTAGTCGCGTGCTTTGGGCTTTACACGATGCTCCTGCATCATTGAGATAGAGAAAGAATCCTTGAGAAATTACGAGAGTTCCCTGGTGTTATCATGGATTGGTACGGGGGTGGACAGAGTGCTAAGAATGAATGCCTCTGCGATTATGGTTTGGTGGAAAGTCTCACACCCATAGTTAGTGAGTTGGATGCAACCTCTAAAATATAAGTATACTCATACTCTATGGAAATTGATTTGTAACTATGAAATAAAGTTGGATATCCTGTGAATGTTTAGAGATGTGCATGTCCTCTTGATGGTTCGACCGTGTTCCTTTATCTTTGGCATGATTGTGTTGGTTTTTACATGTAAATGCTCAAGCCCTGTAGTGGCTCAAGTTAAAACAAAAGAACTATGAGTCTGTCGACCTTGGGCATAGTTTCACATGTGCATGTGTACACTTTCAGTTATTTTGGGCCTCTTGGATAAGGGATTTCATTAGGCTCAAGATAGGTAGTGCAAAGGTGCACAGAGCCTACAACATCTATGTAGAAGTGGATAACTCTCTAAGTTCTAAACTCCAGGACAAACACAAGGAGCATCCCTTCATTCTGTATAAGTACCAATAAGCTCAGGAGGTATAACACTCTTAGGGTGTAGACAAGGGGGTGCATTCCCCAGACCTTTCATCTTTGTGACCAATGGCTCATGCTCATGGCCTTAGCATTTCCCAGCCGAGAATTAAGTGTGTGTAGCCCCTAAAAATCTTCGGAGGATCCATATGACCAGGGTCTAGAAACCTTGCGCTAGTCTGAAAGGAGATAGCTCTTATTGTCTTCGGAGCTCCAAGAGTTTGAAGCTCCGGGAATGTTGAAACTTCACAATCGCCAAAACTCCCAAATGTTGTATTTGTGAAACTTTGTGAGTCATTTATTTGGGGAGCCTATTGATGACCCTTCATGACCGCTCGATCAACCAACGAAGGTTTTTTCATATGATACTTCAGTGAAGTCCCACTTTGGGAGAATGGAGTTGTTGTAGCGTCAAAATCCCTTAAGGACGAAGTGATGAAGTAATGTGTACCATCGATCCTTGGATCCTTCGAGATCCTTCTCATCCATCCTTTGTTAAGGACACATGTCACCCTTGACTCTCACCGTGTGTTAACCTCTAGTACATGCCAGCCTAGCCAAAGTGGTTGGTGATGTAACCAAGACTCTGGGATTTCGTGGGACTTAGAAAGATTTGGGTTGTAGTCTATCGAAGAGAACAAAAGGCTTGAAGGCTAGAGCTACATGGCAAGCTTATGAGACTTTAGAAATATTGAGAGGTTGAAGCGTTGGAACTAGGTTCGTCAAAGGGTCAAACCCACCTATACCTGTCCTTGTGTATACCGCTTTACCACGTGTAGGTGGGGACCATTCGGGAGTCTAGGACTTTGGGAATCCAGAATATTATAGTGTAGTGTCAAAGGTAATTTGAAAAGGACCGAAGGCCCACGCTACGTTGTAGCATTTTAGAACTTCAGGAGTTTAAGACTCTAGAAGATATGTGTGCAAAATGGAAAAGCAGTGTTAAGTGTTGAAGTGTTGAACGTTGAATTATCCCCTCGATTAAGTGTTCAATGAGGAATGATCCCCACCATTGGATCGGATGGTGGATGGAATTCCCACCATGGATATAGTAACTTGGAGACGACGCATGTGAGGAGGATCCACATGGGTGTCATGTGGCCTTGGGACAATAAGGCTCATAGAATTTTGGAAAGGTATTAATTTCGATCCTAATCTCGAATTGGAGAATGGCAACAGTGGTGGGAAATATCTTGATGAGCAGAAGAGGATGAATATCTCTAACATAGTATCCAGATGTTTAACGAAAGCAAATTTATGATGACCCATTACTTAAAAATCCTTTTTAAGGGGTTGGGTGTGTTACAATTCGTAAGGTCAAAAGGCATGACCAAAAATTCATAATGGTCTTCATGAGTTTTGAATATTATTTTTGGGATACATTCTTCCTTCATTCTAATCTGATGGTACCCTAAATGAAGATCCAAATTTCTAATAATATTGCTCCATTTAGTTCATCTAACAATTCATCAATGACGGATATGAAAAACTTATCTTTAATGGTGATCTCTATGATCTCTCTATAATCTGGACATATACATGATGACCCCTCTTTCTTGAGTACCATTATTGTTGGTGTAGAGTAAAAACTCTGGCTAGGTCTAATAATACCAACCTCTAACATATCTTTAACCATACACTCAATTTCACTCTTTTGGGCATAAGGGTATCTTTGTACACTTGATGTTAGGAGGAACACTCCCAAAAATTAAGTGAATAGCATGATCATGATCGTGAGTGGATATAATACCTCTAGGAATATCTTCAATTACTTTGGAAACATTATCAATGATCCCTTGGATATCTAGGGGAATAGATGGCTTAGATGTTTGAACATCTAGTGAGCATAGTTGTACAATTACACCATGATGCCTCTTTTTCAATAATTTTGTCATGCCATTAGAGCATTCCACCTTACTTGGTTTCCTTTTGATACCCCTTAACTCAAATTCCTTTCCTTACAATGAAAATTTCATGAAAATTTCTTGAAAATTAAAATCCATTTTTCCCAATGATTGTAACCATTGGACCCCTAGTATGACATCAACACCACCCATGGGTATATAAATCATTGGACTATTCATTACATATTCCCCCATAGTAAGATTGATCTCAGGGCATTTTCCTGAGAAATTGATAGTTCCTCCATTTGCAATGATCACTTGAAACTCTAGCGCTGAATATATAAAGTAATTGAGAGCTTTGGCTAATTTACAGTGAATGAAATTATCAGTACTATGAAAATCAATTAGCATTATTACCTTTTTATTTTCTATATATCCTTCGATCTTGAGGCTTTGAGGAGTGCTAATTCCATCCAATGCATGACATAATATGGTGGGATTCATCTCTTCAGAAGAAATCTCTTCTTCATCTTCCTCTTGATATGGTTTTTTCTCTTGTTCTTGTTCTTCTTCCTCTTCACATTCTATGTAGAATAATTTCTTCTCACCACACTTATGTCCCTTACTGTACTAGCTATCACAATTAAAGAATAAACCTTTTGATTTTATTTCCTCCAATTTTTGAGGTGTCGACCTTGTAGGTTGAGGTGGTTTAGAAGAAGGAACATTATTATCTCGATAGATGTTAGAGGTGGTCCTTATAGTAGCCATAGCCTGATTTTTACTTTCAACATTTCTCGCCACCCTGAACACATTCTCTAATGATTTGGGTTCTGTTGGAAGCCAATAATAATTTTGATTCTCAATAAAATTCTCCACAAAATATCTTACCTTTCTATAGCTATCATCACCTTCTATTTGTAAATGTTTATGTTTCTGAGTTTCGAGGCGATGATCGGGTTAAGTTTACCTTATTGAGTTTTTGTCGTTTGCATTTTAGTTTGTTTTATTTTTAATTCATGACTATAAGAATGTATTTAAACATAAAACTTGGCTTGGTTTCATAATATTTTACCTTGTAAATATCGTTTTAAAATCCACCCATATGTGATTAAAATTCAAATCTTATGAGATGGTTGATTAATCCACTATCGAAATTTTTGGTTTATTATGGTTATTATGAATTCAATGGTTCTATAGTTCATTGTTGAAATGTTTTTGATGCACAAGAACCTTGGTTAACTATTGATATTTATCTCATGAGTTCAATTATCATATCAACATTCATGCAAATTAGTATAGTCATGTTGTACTTGCGTTTTTGTTTCACCTTCTGGCCCGAAACATTAATGAGACTATTCATTATGCACATAGGGTTTTGTATTCTGTAGGTTTTGGAACTCATCGTGAGAAATTTCTTGGAGTTTTATGAACCTTCTGGTTTTCATTTTCCCTAATTCTCATGTCTGAGTTATGATAGCCTCTAGGATCTACGATTTTTGTGCAATTACATCCCACTTAGACTTGTCTCTGTTGCTCATCCATTGGAAACCTAAACCTATCCCTTATGATACTTTTTGCATCCTTCTCATAGTGGCAATGGCACCTGTGGTTCGAATCGAGCTGAATCGATGCCAAGCTTTACTATCCCATGATGATGCTATTGACGACCTAAAGGCTCATGGGTGGGATGTATTCCTCAAGATGTTCGAGGGATATAATCTCTAGGTTGCAAAATCTTTTGCACAAACTTTTGACAGCTTCAAAGCTAAGATTGGGGATATAGAGTTGGAATTAACAGAGTATTTCATGAGCAAGGTGACAAGACTCCCATCTAAAGGAGAGAGGTGGCTTAAGAACTAATATAGAATATGTCCCATGGAGTTTATTCATGGATTCTCGTAGAACCACTTGCTATATAAAAGGTATTCCTATCCCTCTGTTAAAACCTAGATGGCATAGTCTCCTTTTAATTCTGAAGTAGTTTGTTACATGTGAAAGTTGATATGGGATGGTTTTTCTATACCATATCCATTTTCTTATGAATTTCATAGGGTTTGAGTTGGATATTCCTTTTTACCTATTGATGAGTCTTTACAAAATGTCGAAGCGTTATAAGCGATAGGGTATCAATTCGAGTCTGTTTCACCATGGACTCGTTAAAATCTTGTTGGTTTATCACTTGTCAAAAATAGGTGAAAATTAGGAGACCTTTCTAATCAGAAATGGATTCACCTAGGCCAACGCTACAACCAACCCTCTTTTAAATATAAACCCTATCTCAGGCAGACCAGTAGCTGAAAGCCAATTCTTTAATTCAATTGATGGTTTGAAAATTATTGAACCCGTTTCTATTGTTGATGAAACCCCTGTGGCTAAAGAATTACCATGTATGTTTTCACCTGGAAGATCTCTAGAAGAAGTGATTTCTGAATTAAAAGAAAATGATCCTCTTGTTCCTATGAATGATTCTAGTTTAAACATTAATGATAATCCTGTTGTCAAGAATTTACGTAAAGGAAAGAAACCAGAGAGCACAGATTTGAGTTTCAGAAATAAGAATGTTGGTCGTTTGATTTATAGAAAACTAATAAATCGAAAGGGTAATCATCTGAGCTCGATAGATCCGATCGATATCGATGATCGGTGCTCATATCGTGAGATAGAGGATTTATTGGCTCGTGAAGATAGGAGAGAGGTTACTACACATGTTAAACAGTATGATTTTGTGACCAATTTACTCCTTTGTATTAAGGGTAAAGAAGAATTTTCGAGTATCAGGCACGATCTGGAAAAAACCACAGATAAAAATGTAGCACCCTTTGTTGATTGTGTTCCATGTCAATCTACCATTTCCCTAGTGCATTGTGATAGCTGCCTCGACTGGATAGAGCATTACTATACATATGTTTCGCTCTTACAGACCCAAATTAAAATCTTGGTTGCTCAGAATGCTCTGTTGAAACAAGAGAACCTTGATCTGAAGGCACACACAGAGTGGGAGAATAAACGATTCAAGAGGGTCGTAAATATAATCATTGAGAACACAACTAGTTTCAAAGCAATTATAAATTCCGAACTGTTAGATCCCTCTTTAGCTAATTTTTAATGGTAAAACGATTTTTATTTTATTTCATTCAACTCTGTTATCCAAGTCGAAATAGGTATATTTAAATTTTGATTTCATTTGCTAAAGATAAGACTAGCTACATAATCTATGATTCTGTAGCCAGTCTCTTTTAAATAATAATTAGTAAATAGTAATTGTTTTTCTAATATATCAAATTGCTTTTTCTATTCATAGGAAATGGAAGATTATGTTGTTGATTGTGTGGAGTAAACACTTTGAATTATACGCTCAAATGTTCAGTAGTTTCTCCCTTTTTATGTTTTACAAAACTTTGGTTTATTTTTTAACAAACCAACTCATGCATGAGTGGTTTCTAGTTCATTATTTTTGTAATATTATTTGATTTTTGGGGATTCAACTCTATCTTGTGTGATATGTGCATTTGAATCCTGAATTAGTTTGTTTACTGTTAACTCATGGTAGTAAAACATCTTTGATTGGAACACATTATGGATGTGTAATTTTCAAGATTGTATGGAAAAGTTGTTCACTCCTCGGCTTAAGACCATCATGGCACTTTCACATTATGTTTTGCCTTTTATATTATGGAATGTTAATATGTTATACATCTTTAGTCTTATCATCATATGATATTTCATTTTATTTAACACTTCAAATTATGTCTGTAATTTGTTGTTCATATATTACATCTATGATCAGTATTTCATTTAAATATCATTGATTTATGCTTGATGTTAAATGATGTATTACGTGAACACTTTATATTAAATTTATTTTCTATAAGTGTTCATCATTACAAGATCATTGGATCTATATGTTTATTACTCTACTCTTATATCTTTGCTCCAAAAATACCTTTGAGTTTATTCTGGGAATGTTAGCACAAGCTTGTTACAGGTTTTTCTCACAAGCAAGATAGCTGGGAGTTTGAATTTCACAGAGACATAAACTCATTAGTTGATTAATCTCAAGTTAGTTTTACTCGCATTCTATTTCTGTTATTAGTTTATTAATGAAATAGGAACGGTTTAAATTGTCTTTGACTGTTATTCTGTTCTTGTTTCAAATTATGTCTTATTAGTATGTCCAAGTTCTTAGATTTTAAATTATTAAACAGAAAATATAAAATGTATGTGATTTATTTATCTACTTCATAAACAATTACAAAAAATATTGACTTCGCAAGACATCCTACAAAACTTGCAAGTTGTAAATACCCTGTTCATAATCACATGCTCATGTTTCAACCCTAACACTTGTAAATAATTAAATTCATATAAATAGTATCTTAGTTTCTTTTAGATTAGTTACCTTTCTTTTGTTATTTTAGGATTTTAGTTGGCCAATGGAGCCATTAAACCCGTCAGGTCATTTCACTCCAAACAGATTGGGCTATTTAGACAACCCTGGTCCATATTTGACCTTCTAGTTGACAGTGTGTTACTTAAACCCATCAACAAATGGTGCTAGAAGGAGGTACTGAATTAAATTGATGGCACGTGGAGGTCACAAGAATCCTCCCCCACACACTCACTCTCCTATCATAATGCATAGTCATTCAGACAATAACGTTAAAATTGAAACAAAAAATACCTCAAACGATAACCCTAAGATTCCCGTTGAACCAATGACATCAGTTCTTCAAGGGGCCGACGTCCAAGAAATTGTTCGTCAGTCACTCATAAGAATGTATAGTTCCTTATCTCGTATCAAACAACCTAGTAGGCCACTTAATCAACCCCTTGATTTCTCGGATATCCGAGAACAAATTCAAGGCACTGGTCTACTCCAAAACCCTTTAGGTGGAAATACCACCAATCCTACTATAACACTCATTCCTAGAGTAGGAGGACCTGGTATTCCACCATATCTGCCTGATTCTTATCCATCCTCTTCAGGAGGAGAGTCTTTAGACGAAGGCAACTCTTCATCAGAACCATCTCATCCTTCGACACCACCAACAGCCATGGAAAACCAAAATAATCCTTCCAGACCTTGGCTCGATCAAGATGTTGTGGTTGTACCTAGACCCCAACACCCATTACCGAAACATCCAGAGAAATGGCTGCCCAAAGTTGACCCAGATTCAAAGCAATAGAATTTGAAGTGTTAAACACAAGGATGTAGTATGCAGATTATTTCCTTATACGTTTGAGGGAAATACCTCCACATGGTATTTTTCTCAGTGGCCCCAAACCATCGTCTCTTGGGACAAGTTTGAAATTTGTTTCTTGGAAAAACTAGGAGATGATAAATCTCCAGAAGTCCTGGTTATGGAACTTTCCATCTTAAAAATGAATCCTAAGGAAAAAGTGAAATACTTTAACCAAATATTTTTTGCGTTAAAGAACAAAATCCCTGCAGATTCGATGCCCATTGTAAGTCTAATTGTTGCACATTATGACAAAGCCTTGAACAATAACATAGCCATATAGGTCAAAAGGTATAAAAAGAACACATTGTTAGAATCTTTTGAGGAAGCAAGTCAAATTGAGAAAGATGTATTGAGCCTAAAAGACAATCTTAGTAGAGAATCTGAAACAACCTCATCCTCTAAGAAGAAGATAGAGATTCTCACTAGGCCTCCTCAAACTAAAAATCAACAAGAAACTTTAGACTTGGAGAGATTGCAAAACGCTTTCCAAAAACTTTCCAATCAGGTAGTTGACTTCAAGAGATCAGCTGAGGAGGCATCCACAAGCAAAGGAAGTTTTAAACCTCCTTTCAGAAAACCTTTTCCTCCCAACTAGCCAAACCCGGCCACAGAAGGTCTAAATTTCGAAAGTTTATAGTATTCTTTGCAAACCATCTTAGAAGCACATGATAATTCTTCTTATGTTCCTCCTTCAAGTTCTAAAGATGTAGTTGAGGATGAGGTACCGGAAGAGGAAGTCTCATCTCCCCCTATTTTCAGTCACTTATCATACAATATTTTCCAAGCGAATTTCGAAATTGTCCACCCCTACAACATAAGAAGAAAAACGCAAAGCAAACCCCCTTCTGAAGAAAGTAAAAATGTGTTTCCAAAGTAGTCAAAGAAAACTGAAATTAAACAAATCTTAACAGCCCCAGTTTTAGAATACGATTTAATTGAATATTTAAAAAAATTGAGGGCTAATATTTATGTTTTTGAACTGCTGAAATTTCCCCTTATTTTGCAGAAAATGCTTCAAAGTATCGTTGAAAACAACAAAAAGAACGATCCTGTCAGCAAAAAATCATTGGAAATTGATTCAAATGCAACTAAAAATGTCCCAACTAAAAAGACATATGAACCTCTAGATAAAAGGGATTTAGCAGAAAAAACTATAGCCAATGTAAATAAAATTGTTTTAGGGACTACAACAACTAAACATCAACAAAATTCCGTTGTTAATGCTCGAAAAAATGTCTCGCCTTTCTTATTAACCTTTGAATTTTTTAAGGAATATACATAATTGTATTGCCTATTCGAGCGCATCATCAAACGTGATGCCTCTATCTGTTTGCCAAAAAATTAATGCAGAAGTTAAACCTTCTGATCTTAAAATAATTCAGTTGGATCGAACAAATGTGAAATTAATTGGTGAGCTTAAGAATGTATTGATTAGATTATCATCCAATTCTAAGGTTCATTAGATAATTGATATCATCGTTGTTGATATCCCTGAATTTTGTGGCTTGTTTTAAGCAGGGATTGGTCAGAACAATTGCACGGTTACTTTGCTACAGATTGGTCTCACTTATGGTTGCCTGAAAAGGGACAGCCCAACAAAATCAGGATAAACAGAGAACATTATATTAAGAATACTATAACATATGTAAATGATACAAATGAACCTTTCATTACATCTTCTAATTCATTTGAAATGCATGGAATGAATACCTTCTTTTGTAATTTTAGTACCGAAATATCTCCCATCACTGATCCCGCACAACAATTTGAAGTTGTAACCTATACTCAAACACCAGCTTTGTCAAGTATGCCAAGTACTTTCGACAATGCACAGATATGGTCCTTATACTTTTATGGATCCAAATCCAAATAAGGAGCAGGTGTTGGTTGTGTACTCATTGATCCTATAGGTAATAAGACTTTTATTGCTTGTCAGTTAGAGTTTGAATGTACTAATAACAGGGTCGAGTATGAAGCACTTCCACAAGGACTCAAGAAAGCTTTGGATATGGATGTGCAGAATTTGATAGTATTTGTTGATTTAGAAATCGTGGTTAGGTAGGTAAGAAACACCATACATTTCTCATCACCACATCTGAAAAGATACCAAATAGAGTTATGGAGTTTAATGCATAAATTTTCATCATTCAGCATAAATTCCATTCCTAGATTGAGTAATTCAGAAGCTGATTTATTGGCCAATGTTGCTTCTAAGCTATTTCCCGTTGAAGGTCTTTCCCCTAATGTGTTTTCAATTGAATTTTTTTTCCAGCCATCGATCTTGGATAACATTATAAATTGGAGAGTATTCGACGATGACCAATAGATTATCAACTTCCTAAATATGGAAGACACCTTCCAGGGTGCAATCATTGATGAAGATACTCACAATGAGAACCTCCAAAATTTCATGGTAGTATATGATCCTCGATCTCCTGAATCGACATCCAAGCTGGTAAACTCTATCCCCAGATCTGTCGTAAGACTAGAGAAATTTTATGACTTGCATGATAAATTTAGAGCGACAGAAAATTACAAAACTAATAGTTCTTCTTTGATTTATGAGATGGTTAATTTAGGAACCAAGGATAATCCTCAAAATATTAATCTAGGAAAGGGATGTTCCAAGAAAGAAAGATCTTCTTTTATAAAGTAATTTAAATAATTTAAAGACATTTTTGCCTGGATATATGATGACTTGAAAACATTCGACCCGAACATCATACAACATGTTATCCCCATGAAACCCCAGACTCAGCCTTTTCAATAGAAATTCAGGAAGATGCATCCTAAATTAGAACCCACTATTAAAAAAGAACTAAACAAATTGCTAACTGCAAAGATAATTTTCCCGGTTAGGCACATGCAATGGGTGTCAAATTTTGTCCATGTAAGGAAGAAAAGTGGTGAAATTCGACTCTGTGTCAATTTTTGGAACCTAAGCCGAGCATCTGATAAAGACAACTACCCTGTTCCTCCAATGGAACAAATTCTACATTAGGTGTCTGGCTCCAAAAGGCTATCTCTGCTAAATGGTTTTTCAGGATACAACTAGGTCCTCATGTCTCCCTCAGATCATCTTAAAACCACCTTTCGCACCCCATGGGGAACTTATGCCTACAAGAAAATACCTTTTGGAATGATAAACATCAATGCCACCTTTTAGAGAGCAATGGATATTCATTTTCGTGGCCTCATTAACCAGTCAGTCGTGGTCTACCTTGATGATGTTACCATATTCTCTAAAAACAAGAAATATAACTTGTCTCACCTCAGGGTTGTCCTGGAACAATGTCACAGGTTCGACATATCTCTCAACCCTAAGAAATCAGTCTTTGTAGTGGAGAAAGGTAAACTGCTTGGGTTTATAGTGTCTAAGGATGGAATGATTATTGACCCTAAAAGAACCCAAGATATTGATAAACTTCCCCCTCCTTCTTCCAAAAAAACCATGCAATCCTTTTTGGACAAGATTAATTTCGTCAGAAGGTTTGTCCCAAGTTTCTTGGAAATGGTAAGACCATTACATAATTTAATTAAAAACGATGTTTTGTATCGTTGGGGACCACAATAAAGTCAATATTTTGACTCAATTAGAAAATCAATATTAGAGGCCCCTTCCTTGATGAGTCCCAATTTTTCTCGAGATTTCACTCTTTACACCTTTGCTTCTAACCGATCTTATGCTGCTTCGTTAACAAAGAAAAACGTTGAAATCAATGAGATACCCATTTCCTTCATGAGCTCATGTTTCAAAGGAACAAAGATTAACTACCCAATGATAGATCAATAGGAATATGCCATTTTCAAAGCAGTGAAACACTTCTGATCATACCTGTTGAAATCCAGAACCAAGGTTATTGTTCCTTACCTAGTTGTAACAAACCTGTTAGTACAAAAAGAACTCGGTGAGAAAAGGAAAAATTGGATGATGTTATTACAGGAATATGAACTTGAAATAACCCTTGCACAAATTGTTAGAGGTCAAGGCCTGTGTAAACTAGTGGTTGATTTAGTTGAAGAACAAGAAAGTCAAATCAACACCTCAACTATAAATCAGCATAACGAAAAACAAATCAGTTGTGCACAAGTTACCGCCAATTCTTGGTATGAATACATTAAATTTTATTTGACACATGGATCTTCTCCCCGTAATCTTTATTCTAAAAATAGAAGATCACTTAGGCTTAAATCTGTATCTTTCCAGTTAATAAATGATGTATTATTTCGAAATAAATTTGATGGTGTTCTTATGCATTGTTTAGAAAAGGAAGTCAGAAAAAGTGTTATCTAAACTTCATGCAAGTGAAGCCAGTGGTCACTTTGGTGGGGATACCACTACCCACAAAGTGCTAAGAGATGGGTACTATTGGACTACCTTGTTTAAATTTGCCCATGTGTTGTGTCGTAAATGCATAATCTGCCAAAACGCTATAGGACGGGTGAAAAAGGAAGCATTCCCTTTGCATCTTGCTACTGTATATGCCCCTTTTCAGCAATGGGGCCTTGACATCATAGCACCAATTAATCCCTCCTCTTTCCAGTAGTACAAGCATATCCTTATGGCAACAGACTATTTTACAAGATGGTCTAAAGCTGTACCTTTAAAAGTGGTCAACACCAGTCAGGTAGTATATTTTATGAACTCCCATATCATCACTAGATTCAACATTCTCGAATGCCTGGTCTTTGATAACACCTCTTACTTTTCATCCCTTGAGATGAAAATATTTTCTCTGGAAAAATGGATTAAACTTAAGTATTATGCAAGATACTATCCTCAAGGAAATGGTTTGGCGGAATCAACGAATAAAAATTTAATCAAGATTATTAAAAGGACAGTTTCAGAAAATTACAAGAACTTGCACAATGCACTGTATAATGTGCTTTGGGTTGATAGGGTGACCCCAAAAGCCTCTTTTGGTAATTCCCCTTTCTTTCTTGTCTACAGAACAAAATTAATTCTCCCTCCGCATGTTTTACTTCCTTCTCTGCAATTGTTGCAGAAAGTTAAAGAAGAGGAGTGCCCTCCTCTAGAAAATCGAATAAATGCCTTATTAAAATTGGAGGAAGTGAGAACAAAAGAAAAGAAAAAACTGGATCAACATCGACAAATTGTAAAAAGTTGGTTTGATTCAAATTCTTCTTTAGATAGGAATTTCGATGTAGGATATTTGGTTCTCAAGTGGGACAAATCTCACGAGGGAAAGGGGGAACACACCAAGTTTCAGAATCTATGGCTGGGACCATTTGTAATTTCTGAAAATTTGTGTCCCAGCTCTTTCCGTCTGCATAATTTGGAGGGACAACCAGACACTTTCCCAGTGAATGGCCAGGCTTTGAAGAGGTATTTCACTTGATGATTTATATTCCACTCTTTTGTAAACATTTTTGTTAATTTTCTTTTCTGTTTTTTATTTTGGTTCTTTTCATTTTGCTTGGTTTTGTTGTGTTTTCTGAACAATTATTTATAAGTCACCATCTCAATTTTGGAAGGCGAATCAGAATTTTCGTTCGTTAGAAGAAGTTGATAACTTTCCAATCACTGGAGTAGTAAGTGCTAAAACTTAGATCAATAGAAGTGGGTTTCTGTTCAAATCAGTGTTTCTGGTTTCTCATTGAAATTACAAATAGATGTGATTTCCATTAACAAACTTCTAACGCTGTCCCTGTTTTTTGAAAAACAACTAAACTATACCTTCCCTTCCTTGAGATGATTTCCTAACTGAAATCTAAGTGTCCAAGTAATGATGAGGGCCATCAAAACAGAAGAATAATTGGTGAAAGATCGTTTATTTTTTCATTCCAAACTACAGGATCTTTAGTATCACCACGCCCTCTTCAATATCATTAAGTTATGAAAACTTGAA
>JASDQU010027541.1:11408-22638 GCA_032191745.1 Picea mariana
TATTGTGCATGGTGTATTGTGGTGTATTGGTGTAACTCTTATACTATTGTTCATTGATCATTGGATATAATTGAATGGTTTAAGTATAAGTTGAAAAAGGTTTTTAAATTGTACTTGATACTGATTCACCCCCCTCTCAGTATCAACAGAGAATTGAAGTGGTGGAGGCCTAGCTAGAAGGGACTTAGTTTCTCGGTTCCAAACGTGCTGACATGGAAGTTTGTCATACATATACTTATGTTGATTACATTTTAATAGAAATACTCTTTTCTCATCCAATTAATGTCTTGCAAATATTTGAATTGTTATTCCATGGGTGTATTTGTTATGAATATTGATGGATTATGCTATTATATGTGATAACTTTATATATTATCACCATATGCTTGCATGTGTTGGTTTTTGAGGACAAGTTACAAGTGTATAGCTTTGAGTCAAGTGCTCAATGATGGACTTCATCGAACGTCCAAACGAGGTAGGCTATTTATCTTGTCTTGTTAGCATGTTTGTTTATATAGAATACTTGATATTAGAGTTGATTTATGCAATCATTTCCGTCTGTTGTGGTTTACCCCATGCAATAGAGTGATTTTCCTTGTAACCATTAAGAGTATTGGATCATCTTATTATTGGCATGAAAATGTGATATTAATTATATTTGTGGCTCACCCTTTGTTACACATTATTTTGGTCACCCCTGTGATCAACTGACGATATGTGCATAGCTCACTTCTATGTTCCCTGAAGATACTAAATGAGACTTTCTCCATGAGAAAAGTGAATCATCTTTATTTATTTTTAAACCATATCAAAGAAGATTATTGCACCCTACTAAATGCTTGGGGTGTGATGATGCTTGATCGTTGCATGCTGCACTAAAACTGGATTGCGACGTCACTTCATGTTGCATGTGCATAGGGTGTGACGATGCTCAAACAAGAGAAAACTATGAAATTCATGAAATTTCTAGAAGGGAATCTTCTAGAAGATGAGGTGGCCTCTGATCGGTTTGGATATTACTCACTTATTTGATTTAGTGGGATCATCCCAATCTCCTCATCCATCCCCCTATATAAAGAGTGATCTCTCATGGGAAAGGGTAGGCTTGCTTATGCATGAATAATTCTGTTGAATATTGTACTTGTGATAGCTTTGCTATCTCTTTCCAAGTCAGGTTTTGAATACTCTTCATCAAAAGTATTGGAGAAAAGGTGTGTGTGTTAAAGAAAAGGGCCATTGGAAGGGACCTTGCAACATCAAGGCATGGGTTGTATTCTCCAATTTTATTCAATATAATGCATTAATACATTTCTTCCCTATAAAGGTGTCTCTACTTTTATTGTGTAACTCCTTGATCTTATACATAGACTTCATTGGAATATATATATCATTATTCTCTCTCGTTGTTGGTTTTTACTTCTTAACAGGTTCAACATCCCACAAATACAAATATGGAGCAAGGACGACACTAGCGAGGATCAAACATTGTTTAAATGGTATGTCATTTTTCCCTCTCTGAACTAGTTTACATTACAATGAAATCTAAGGAGAAGCTTGTATTCTGCTATGTTTTGTTCTAGCTTCTTGTTGAAGTTAGAGAGATTAGTTTGTGTCTGCACTTACCAATTTTTCCAATAACAAAATTGGTGACCATATCGGGGATCATCCTCTTTTGGATTTTGCTTCCTTTCTTCTTTTAGCTTGTCTTATTTTGGTCAATTTCATTCTCTGAGTCTTTGGGTGATCCATATTGACTCCCTGATTTTGAAAGTTCATTGAGAAACTCTGTCCTCTTTTCAATTTTTCCTTATTTTCAGTCATCATCGCACCTTGCTTGTGAAAACCAGGGCGATGACGTTGCACTGTGTTTTTCCTATTTCCTGTGACGATCCTTTATTGTCACACTGTGCTCTTCTGCAGTCTGTGATGATTCCTGTAGAAATTTTTTGGAGTGACAATAAATTTTTTCTCCTTGCCCAGATTTGTCATTATTTCTTGGGGTGAATTTTTAGTCTTGCTAGATGATTATTTGCATTTTGGTTTTCATATATAGTTTGAATTGGATCATTTCTAAAGTATTGAGAGTCTCTTTCATAAGCTTTATAAGTTTTATATTTCACTTCTTATTGCAACGGTATAATCTCAAGGCTTCATCCCTGAGTGCTTGCTAGATAAGTTGTTATTGAAATTTTTTTTGGAGTTCTGGATTGTTGTTGATTGGAAAATGATTTTTGATTGCATTAGACAAATAATTTTTATTAATTTTTCATTTTTGGTTGCATTATGAGTTTAGTTTGGGAAATAGTGTTGTGAGTGCATTCGTCTTCTTAGACAACTTTTTATTTTTGAAATGAGTATTTGTTTGTATTTGAAAAGAAAAAAATTGAAGTTTATCATTCTATTGGTAGTCTTTGAAAGGATTTTTTGCATTCAAATACTTGCTTAAAAATAGAACATTAGAAAAATTGGTATCTTTAATTGTTTGGCATCAATATCATTCAAATATTGAAGAAATTATGTTTTGTAACTTCTTGTATTCTGTAAAAAGAAATCCTTGTCCCTTATGTAAGTAGAGTTCATCGAATGAAAAGATTGTATCTCATATCTCATTTCATATTGTTGGGTCAACGTAAAATACTTCATTAGTTTCATCTCCTCTTCATTTTTGAGTAAGAAACAACCATTAAAATTCAACGTAATTTTAAAATATATCTAGCAACTTTTATTTTCTAGAACTTTCATACACCAACATTAGATAGGGATAGCGCTTTGGAATAGGTTGTGAGGGATACTCTCCAAAGAATGAAAACAAAAAATAGTATCTTGTGATAGGGATAGTTAAATCCACTTGCTACATTTTGTCCTGGGAAGCCCTTCTAACACAAGGGTCAATCACGAGGTCGCATTATGGCCAGTAGAGTTACTCACCCTGCTTTGTTTGTTTTGGTGTAGAGATTGTGCGTATTATTGGGGGTCACTTGAGAAGAAAATCCTGTGTAGACCTTCTCGAGGCGATTTCGGTCTTAGATAACCTACCCTTGTGCATGGATCAGACTGGCGACTGCTTCCCCATGAATCATTGTCGTAATTGTTAACCTTAGTACACTATCTCTTTAGAGTCTTTATAATAGGTGATTGTGGAGGGGGAAGTCTTCATGGTACCTAGAATTGACGCTGGCCAAAATCACTCGGGATCCTTGAAGGGTATACCCATGATTATGTGTGGGATATTGCACCAGGGTGTAAGTCCATTAAGCAGGTCGTCAACGTAACTTTTCCACCCTCTTTATTCCAGCCCCTTCTTGTCTTGATATCGCGACATTGGATTTCATCACCAACTAGTGATTTAGAAATAAGAAGATTTTTTTGTGTGCTTGGTATCTATATTTTATTAGTGGAGTGATGTTTGTTTCTTTAGTTGGCCATATATTTCTTTCATTCTTTATTTGGTGCGGCCAACATCAACCCTCACCATTCATGTAGGATGCAAGGGTTAACTCTGGAAGAGCCAAAATAATACACTCTTTTTCTTCCTAATTCACTAGAGGGTGACGCAGACCTATCGGCCCTTGGGCCGAGATCTGCTCACAGGATCGTTCTTTATCTTCCTTGAGATGAAGTGGCTCCTTTCGATTTCCTGCTGAAATTTGTAATTTATTGATCCACAGGTCCTTTTCGCAACTCGCAATCTCGTGAGTTCGCAAGTCGTGACTCCTGACTCTTCCTCTCCAATCTCGCGATACCTGAGATCGCGAAATGGGTATAGCTCTTCTTTTGTCAGCGCCCTCCACGCGCGATCGCCGGCTAGGCTTAAATGCTAGCTCCTCTCACTACTCGTCGTTTCGTGAGTTCAAAGGTTGAACTCTTGTGCTCTTATCTCGCGAATACCTAAGACGCGAGAAGTCAATGGAGTGTTGACTCCTTCCAATATGTGATGTGTGTCCGTCGGTCTATTTCTCAGGCCAACCATGTGGTTCTGCCACGTGCCTCTTATGCCCAACTTTGGCACTTTGCAACTTCACTTCCCGAAGAACTACCTCCATTGTATCTCGACACCCGAAATGCCAAGATCCCGAACTCCTCCACATTCATGGAGACAGTGTAAAAGCTACATGGTAGCCCAAAGATTATTGTAAGTGACAGAGATCCCATCTTCACTGGACATTTTTGGACAGAATTATTTTCTTGTTTGGGTACTCAATTGGCTCATAGCTCATCCTATNGATACCACCCTCCTTCCATCACTTCTTCTCTAAAAGAAAAATCTAAGGTTCAAGCAGTGGAAGATCACATCTAGAATCAACAACAAATTCTCCAAATATTAAAGGACAACCTGACCATGGCACATAATCGCATGAAACAACAAGCAGATCAACATCGTAGTGAAAGAAGTTTTGAAGTAGGGGATTGGGTGTTTTTAAGATTACAACCATACAAACAGATGTCCCTCAAGCAAGCCAATAAGGATAATAAATTATCACCAAAGTACTATGGACCTTATAAGGTGTTGCAAAATATTGGTACTATGGCATACAAATTGGAGTTGCCTGCATCTTCACGAGTACAACCAGTTTTCCATGTTTCATGCTTAAAGAAGGTTATAGGTGACAAGATCCCAGTTCAAACTATATTGCCAGAACTTGACAAGGAAGGAAAAATCATATTGGAGCTTGAAGCCATCACTGACACAAGAATTTGCTAGCTGAGGAATAGATCCATTTCAGAGTATCTCATTAAATGGAGGAAACTTCTGGCTGAAGATTCCACTTGGGAAGATGAGTCTTTTATACATAAGCATCCAGATTTACTCAAGCATTGTGGACAACACTTGTCTCAAGGGGAGGGGCATGTTAAGCCCTAATATTGGCTCATTACCCCTTAATTGGGGCATATTATATTAGTAATGTTATTTTATTTATGTCATCTTTAGGGCATTAGTTGTAATTATACCTCCTAGTCTCCTATATATACCAAGGAGACATTTTCATTTTGAAGAATCTTGTACTTGAACATTTAAGTGGGGTAAAAGGACGTTGCCCCACTCGAAGAGGCTTATTATCTAAAATTATCTCTTTTTCAAGGCGTTGAGTACTTTTCCTGAGGTTTTTCTATGCTATATTGATGTTTGGTTCTTAACAAAGACCCCTTATTTGATCTAAGATAGAAGGGAAACAAATGGTAACTACTTTCCTTTTAGATCTATTTCGACAAATAGGATAGAAGAGAAAAATGGATGGTACACCTTTTTATGATGGTTGTCCTCATTGATCCATGATTTTTACCTTGATATCCAAGCTCCTAGGCGCAAGGAAAGACCTGCAAAAGAACAAGACGAGATCCCTTTATTCCACACTATAGTGTTAATTAAAAATAGATCCATCTATGATGATTTTCACAACAATAGACATGTAAACACTTAAACACATAAACATGAAAGGAATATCCCAAGTTATATATTAAGGGAAAGAAATAATAAAACACTTACAATCCAAGTTGATGTTGCAACAACTCCTCCAAGTTCTTTCTTCCAACCCCTTGTATCTCACACGATCATAAGTATGATGTTCTTCAATTTTCTTCCCATTTCACTCAAGAATGAGCCTCATTATATAGTGGTTTGAGGCATAACAACTTTGAGATATCTTGGGAAAATGGTTGAGGATTTAGCTCATGAGATTGGGATTTAGTGCCTAGGATGGAAAAAAGAGACATGGCTCGAATCCTTGACCCAAACAAACTCATATCTCCCCAAATATTTCCCTTATAAAAAATGTGGAATGGTTGCAACCTCTTCATCGCTCCCTTAACATTGAGTACTAGGTAACTATCACTCCCTAAGACACTCTAGGGGGGAGATAGTCCATATATTTGATCACTCCTTGTGTATGGGAAAGGGGGTGATGATCCTCAAATACGGCCAAAACCTTAAGGAAAAAGATGGTATTTTGACCTTCAAATGATATATTTCTCTTCCAACTTGTCTAGGGAACATGATAAGTAATCCCACACGGTCATGAATTTGTGACACTTAATAAAGGGCATTTGATGCTTAATAAAGTTCATGCAACACTTATTAAGGTCCATATGACACTTGATAAAGTACATGCAACACTTAGTAAGGTGCATACGACACTTGATAAGGTTCATACGACACTTACAACACTTAGTAGAATGTGATACACAAGTTATACATAATTGCAACACTTAGTAGAATGTGATACATAAGTGTGACACTTAGAAGTGTGGGAATTTGATGTGTAACAATATTACATGGGAAAAATTTATATATTACACATTATGGGATTTCTTGATCAAGTGCATGAGTCCACCCACCTAATGGAAGGCATGTTCTATCACCTATCTTGTATACTCCTCACTAGACTATGGTTGTGTAGAATGAGTCTTTTTAGGGGGGTATTATCTTTATGACCCTATTACTTATTGTGTGACTAAGCATCATGAGGTTATATTTAATAAGAATTTTGTTCATGGTCCATGAGGGTCTCTTCCATCACTTCTTTTTTGGTGATTATTATCAACATGTCTCTTCTTCTTCAACAAAGTTAATTGTTGATAACTCTTAGCTTGTTGTTGTGAATCTTATCACATATTCATCGAGTCTTGGTGGAAACATTTTTGAGCTCTTCTTCTAGATAGTTGTTGGGAACTTATGGGACTACTTTCTTAGCCAAATACTCTTCTATTATGAAGGTCTCTTCTAGCCTTCCATTTTTTGACTAGGATATCAAACCTAGTGAAGAGACTTGTTCTAATGAGTAGTGTAGTGATGCCTCCTCTTCTGATGAGTAGTAAAGTGATGATCTCTCTCCATATGTGTATCCTAGTGATGGGTCCTCTCCATATGTGCAATATAATGATATTTGGTTCAATGAGGACGTATGCTAGTCTCTTGGATGATAAATACGATGATGACAATGATCATACTACCTCATTGCCCAAGTGGTCCACTGACATTATTATTGATGATACTAACTTTCTCTCTCAATATCCTTAGTAGTTAGTGTCATCCTCATCATGCGCCCTTATTTTAGTTATCCCTCCTTTACTTAACATATATGAATTTTCACCACTTAAGACCCTTTTTAGCATGATCAATTCCACTATCAATTGTTAAGGATTTCTTCATGAGTGGTATGGATTTTGATGATCTCAAAATCAACATTATGGAAGTTGATATGGTGATCTCTTGTGATGATCTATGGATGTAATTCCATCTAGGTGGACCCTTGTTCATATTTAGGGGGTTGTTGATATATTTTGGATAACCTTCACTCCACCAACACCTACCCTTACTAATTATAAAGGGCGAAAAGAAAAAAGAGAGAAAGAATATTTATTCATTGTGGTTGACTCATCCATTTGTGCCCAATCTCTATGCACTACGCCCAACCTATTATGGCCATGTGCCAACCCACTTTGTGGGTAGTTGAGGCTCTTAATGAGTTGACCTATGGGTAATAGTGGGTAGTTACACCATTATTACAAATTATTATATTTTATTATAATTTAGGTTAAAGTCAACTTAACCTCCTTGGGGCTAGTGCTTTAACCTTAGCGGGGTGGTATAAATACATTACATCCCTCATTTGTAGCATCATGATATGAAAGTGAGTCTAATCATGTTTTTGCTAATGGAGCCTACACCAATTCTCTTTACTTGTGTTGCATTCCCTTGAAGTATTTTTGGCATTGTTATTTTCAACTTGTTTATTGAATTAGGGTTTGTTGGAGAATTCATTATAGATCATTAACTCATGATTTTTAACAACATCATGATCATTTATCATCATTGACACCATGCAATGCCATCCATTGTTCAGATTCGATCAACCATTGTACATTGATCATTATAACATATTCATACCCTTATTTTTTTACTACAACAAAGAAAGAGTTTTACATCAATAACTATGATTTTTTGGGGATATGTTTTTAAAAAGAGTTCACTATGTGGTGTTATTAAAAAAATACACCACCATTGTATACTTTGTCAACTATGATTTTTTTGGGATATGTTTTTAAAAAGAGTTTACTATGTGGTGTTATTAAAAAAAGACACCACCATTGTATACTTTGTCTCACAATTTATATAGAATAGTACATCAAATTTTATATTATTACTATTTCAATCAATTTTTATTTCAAATTCAAATAAAATAATAAAAAATTAATTTATAAAATTATAGTATAACCAACTTGATATATGGTACTCCTTTGTGAAACAAAAAAAACTTAACATCTCAAATTAATTTATGTGACCAAAAACTCAATTTAAAAAGTAACCAAAATTGGAAGTGATATAAATTGCAACTCAAACTCAACTTGGAATATGTCTTAAAACTTTAAGGAAAAACACATATTATATTATATAATAATTATTTCTTAAATCTGTAAAAAAAAAAAATTTATCAAAAAATAATAGAATGGAGTTTGTGAAAAATCTAAGAAGATGGAGTTTGCACACGATATCTGTCATGAAAAACCCAAGCTATTAAAAAAAAAGAAGCTATATCACCCAACTCTAGCATAATCACCATGCTATGGTTAACCCTTTGGGATACATATTTCTGGATCGATATTTTTAACAATTCAATTCTTCTAATTGAATTATTAAAAGAAAATATTATATTAATTTATATTTTAACTTTTAGAAATATTATCATTTTAATTTTTAAAAATATTCAATATTACATAAGAAGTACTCATTATTACAAAGGAAGTACAACATACCATTTATTGATATTCATCTTAAAGTAAGTTTCATTTTAAATTAAATTTTTTGTTTTATATGATATTTTTTAATTAAAACAATTATTTTTCAAATCATTTAATTATTTTAATCATTAAAATGATATAAATTTATTTTGATTAAATTAATTAAAATTATATTATTTATTTTAACTTTATTACAAAAGGAAGTACAACATACCATTTATTGATATTCATCTTAAAGTAAGTTTCATTTTGAATTTTTTTTTTATAATACTTTTTAATTAAAAAAAATTATTTTCCAAATAATTTAATTATTTTAATGATTAAAATTATATAAATTTATTTTGATTAAATTAAATAAATTTATATTAATTATTATTTTGATTTTTTAAAAATATATATTCTTAAAACAAAATGTGATATTTTTGTTTTTAAGGAAGTGTTTTTCTCTTTTTTAAATTAGAAATTCAACTTTTTATAATAATGAGGCTTTCAATATTAAAAAGTAAAAAAAAAATTAAAGATATTAAAAGATTTTAAGTGATTTGCCATTAAAAAATATCTTAAAAAAGCATTTATAGCTTGTTAAAATTATGTCTCTTATATGAATTACTCACTTTTAAGAATGTTTTTGTGTCATTGACTACGACTACAAAGGCACACATAATAGATGTTACTATACCAATATTAACATTGATATAAATCGACATAAAAATCATGAACATTATACTAACTTAGTACACATTCACATTCATTTTAAACAATTATATAGATATTTTTAAGCCTAAATTTGGCCTCATTAGTGTTTACAAGTATGTTACAATGAACTATGCAGAATGATGTTTTATGTTAATGATTAATATACAATCTATCCATAGTATTAGTCATAATTATTATAATATATTAATAATTACAATATAGCTATGAAATATAAAAGTTAAAAGAATAATTTATTTAAAATGGATCTACATATGTATCATATGAATTTATTGATGTTTTATATGAGAAATTATAATTGAGGACATGTCATATATGTTGTTTATTTTTTTAAATTTGGATTATCAATTTTTGATAAATTTTTAGGCTCTTAAAATGACTTTTTTTCCATTGTTGTTGGATGGGGATTATCATAAAATTTTCTCATTAAAGGATTAACTTTTTTTTCTCATTGAAATCTTCCCAATGAGATATCATGCTCTTAAAACTGAGTTCATATGAAAAGGTTATGATCCTTAGAAGATAACAAACCAAATATTCCCCACTTTTCTAAGTGGAAACCATGTTAGCTCACCATAATTTGAGTATGGGGTGTTAGTAACATGTGGGAATCCACTAAATACTTCTAGAAGCATCATGGAAGTTCCAATAGGTTTTGAGACCCTAAACCTAACCATAATTCTAGCTATCAAAAACATCATAGAAGTAGGGAAAGGGTTCACCTTTTCACTACCATAGGGTTATTACATAGTATGAGTAGGAGCATCGAGGAGATGCTAACAAATAAGAAATACATAAGAATATTGTATATAACCGTAGAATACCATAACATATCATAGCTTCACAATAATATTTGAAACATTTCTATTATGTATGATAATCTCGATAATACAAGAATATGGAAGGCATGATCCTTCATTGAATGTTGGTTTTCCTATATGAGTTTCAAGGGCAAATATTTGTGTCCCATTGTGTGTGTATTTGATATTGTATTCCGCAATAGATAAGGGATATAAATGGTGTGATTTTATTGATGCTAAAGTTTTAAAAATACAAAAAGATAGTTGTAGGGACAAGCATAGTCTCATTATAGTCATTTTAAGTTTGAATGTGTTTTTGTGAACCAACCATTGGAATATCCAAAGTAGTTTATAGATCATATTGGTATCAAAGTGGGTTTACTTTGGTGTTTAGTGGTTTGAAGGGAAACATATGCTTACTCAAGTTAGGAAATACAAATATGTGGGATATGTGTACCTTATTGATCCCTTGAGAAGAATATTGACTCATTTTTAGAGAAGCTTGAATATCATGAGAAACTAGAAAATCACGAGGATTTGAGGGAAGAGAAGGGAGAATGAAAACATGAAAAAGGTGACTCTAGTAACCAAACTCTCACTACCTATTGAAAATGGAAGCAAAGGTTGAGATAAAATATTATGAAGCTGAGGTAGATTCACTTAAATTGAATCACTGGTTGCAAAAACTAGAAGTTCATTTCAATGTGCATAATGTATGAGAGTAGCATAAAATACATTTCCTATACTAAATATATATCTAAGCCATGCAGAAACTTGGTGGGAGAGCCATATTGGTGCCCTTAGGTTATGGAGATACCCACTAGTAACTAAGTAGAAGGCATTCAAAGACCTCCTCAAGTCCTAGATTTAACTTATTAGGTTGAAACCGGACCAATATAACAAATGCATAATATGAGATAATCTCTAAAAATAGGTCTCCTTGGTATATATAGGAGACAAAGGGTACAATTAAAATTAAA
>JASDQU010027541.1:24319-40788 GCA_032191745.1 Picea mariana
ACAAATTGGAGTTGCCTGCATCCTCATAAGTACACCCAGTTTTCCATGTTTCATGCTTAAAGAAGGTTATAGGTGACAAGATCCCAATTCAAACTATATTTTCAGAACTTGAAAAGGAAGGAAAAATAATATTGGATCCTGAAGCCATCACTGACACAAGAATTCACCAGCTAAGTAATAGATCCATTTTAGAGTATCTCATTAAGTGGAGGAAACTACTTGCTGAAGACTCCACTTAGGAAGATGAGACTTTAATACAGAAGCATCCATAATTACTCAAGCATTGCGGACAACACTTGTCACAAGAGGAGGGGCATGTTAATCCCTAAATAGTGGCACATTACCACTTAATTGGGGCATATTACATTAGTAATGTTATTTTATTTATGTCGACTTGGGTCATTAGTTGTAATTGCACCTCCTAGTATCCTATATATACCAAGGGGACATTTTCATTTGGAATCATCTTGTATTGGGAAATTTATGTGGTGTATAAGGAGGTTTCCCCCTCAAAGAGGCTTATTATCTGCAATTCTATCTTTTTCAAGGCTTTGAGTACTTATTCTGAGGTTTTTCTATGCTATCTTGATATTTGGTTCTTAAAACAATTTTGGGCGATTGTGATAGAGGAGGGATTTCTGCAATGGTGAAAGAGCATAGGATTCTTCCTTCTTGTCCTCATTGCCTTATGTTGGAGCATGTTTTGGAGTAATATATTCCCCTAGTTCTTTTGGTTGAGTGGAGTTTTCCAACTATTCTTCATCTGTGTATGCTAGGACGAGAGCAGTGAGGCCTTCACCGAGAGTGTCTTGGTTTGGTTCTTGTGTGTTATCCCATAAATATTGGGCGTCTGGGTGAGTATCCTCCTTTAGTTCTTGTGTAATAGGGGAGGATTCAACTTCCTTTGTTTCTTGGTTTTCCTCCTGGAAAGGATCCTTGGGCTTGGTAGTTTTTCACTTCTTGCATTGAGTTGCAACTTTGTTATTTGTCCTTCATTTCTTCGGCACAAGGGGTGGCATTTTGGTAAACCCTCGAAGTCACTTTGTTCTTGATTTGTTGACCGTTATCTCCAAATTAGTGTCATGATATTATTTTACCAGAGTTATGGCATAGATAAATTTTTCCCTACTTTATCGCTTGGTTTTCTTTTATGGAGTTGCAGCAGCTACTCCTTCTAACTCTACAACATCATTTTCTAGAAGAAGTGTTGCATTATATAAACTTCATAACATAATATGAGATGAGATTATATGATCCTAATACTATATCTCCTTGATATATATATAGGATACAAAGGGTTACAATTATAATGAAAGGGTGCAAAGAATGGTTCTAGCCGACCTACTAGAAATGTAATAATTCAATATCTAGGGTATAATAAGAGGTTTTATACATATCATGGGGATTTTTCTAGGCATTAACATGCCCTTCCCCTTAAAAAAAGTGTTTTCCTCAACACTTGTATAACCACAGATGCTTCTTCATGAATAACCCATCTTCCTATGTCACATCTTCCACTAGTAGGTTCTTCCATTTTATGATATACTCTGTAATTGCTCAATTTCTTAGTTGCTTAATTCTCATTTCAAGGATTGTTTCTGGATCTAGTATTATTTTCCCTTCTTTATTGAGCTTTGGTAAAATTGTTTGGACCAGGATATTGTTTCCGATGACCTTATTTAAGCAAGAAATATGGAATACTGGATGTACACGTGAAGATGGAGGAAACTCTAATCTGTAAGCCATACTTCCAATCCTTTGCAAAACCTTATAGGTTCCATAATATTTGGGTGCTATCTTTTTGTCCTTATTTTGTTGCTTGAGGGACATTTTTTTGTATGGTTGTAGCCTTAGAAATACCCAATCCCCCACCTCAAATTCCCTTTCCTTGTGATGTTGATCTGCTTGTTGTTTCATCCTATTTTGTGCCATAACCAAGTTGTCCATAAATAGTTTTAGGACCTATTGTTGGTTCCCTATGTGGTCCTCCACTGCTTTAACATTTGTATTCCATTTCAAGGGTGATGTGATGGATGAAGGATGATATCCATAAAGTACCAGAAATGGGGACATTTTTGATGAATTATGGAAGGATGTGTTGTACCACCATTCTGTTAAGGGAAACCACTTGAACCATTGTGTTTGTTTATCATATGAAAAGCAACGAAGATATCCTTCTTGACATTTATTCACAATCTCAATTTTCCCATTAGATTGAGGGTGGTAAGATGAACTATGTGCCAATTGAGTACAAAAACAAGAAAATAATCTAGTCCAAAAATTTCCTGCGAAAATTGGGTCTCTGTCACTTACAATAATCTTGGGGACTCCATGTAGTTTTTGAACCGTTTCCATGAATGATGTTTCTACTATGATTTCTTTAAAAGGATCAGCAAGAGAGAAAAAATGGGAATACTTTTTTATTTGATCCACTACTACCATTGTTATCACTGAAAAACCGTCTGCAACAATTCACGCAAATGGTTAAATAAACACATCAATGCCAACAACAATTAGTCCACCTACAAAATTTAAATGCATTCAAAAGGAAAAAACTGTACAATTGGGTCAAAAATTGAAATGTGCATATTCACCAAAGGAAGTGCATGCACAATGCACAGTGTGCATGAGCCAACATAACCCTCAGTGCGCACAATGCACAACTGTGTACGAGAAAATAAACACACTTCTATGAATGACACATTTATGGATCTTGTTGGCTCCTCAACCACTTATGGATCAAGCCCCAACATGATTTGACCCTCATATTTGAGTGAAATCCAAATGGGAGGCTGGTAAAGGACTAGAGGGTGCCCTAAAAGGCCCCTTGTTCACACTATGAACCAATTACATTTTTCCATGCATGAATGCTATAAATTAGAGCCATGGGTGCACTAAGAAAAAATATCTTCATAGTATTGTTATGCTGCAAGAATTCTCCCTTGAGAATCCTCCTTTCTCTTTGGATCCTTCAAGCACCATTGCAACAGGCCATTCCACTCACCTCTTGAGGGAATAGAAATTTTTGTTCTTCAACATTTTCCATTTCTTCCATTGTATGAAGAGATATCCATTAGGTAACTCAACATCCCTCCCAAGGAGGAAGAGGGGACTCATAAGTCCCTATTTTTCTCTATAGTGTTTTTCCTACTAACCTATTGATCCATTGGTAGCATTATGTTGGGCATTGTTTGATTTTCATGGTTCTAAGTTTCTCATGATTTCTAACATTTATTTCTTATCTATTTTAGTTTATTTCTTTGTTTTTACATGTGTTTGGATTACTTAACCCAGTCACAAACTTTTGTCTTGTCTAGCAAGCTCATCTAGGCATGAAAGTGTTGTTGTTTTTCTCACCCAAGTGACAAAAAAAACAAAACAAGGACCATGGTGCGATATTTGTAAAACACATGGGAATGATCCATACCATTTTCCAATGATGCAAAATTATCAGACAATACCCAAAAGTTCATACTATAATTTCTGCAAGTCAGTAGGTCATGATGATAAAGATTATAGGACGATGGAGTTGATGTGAGAAATAACTTCAGATACTTATAGGGTGGAAGAAAAATGATGACATGAAAATATGCACCTCAATTCAACCAGGTATCACCACCATATACCAATGCGCAACAACAATATAATAATGCAAAACCACAATACAACAATGCACAACCACACTATAACCCTGCATAATACAATAAGGTACCTCAGTACAACGCATCGTGAGGATGAGGTCGAGGAGGATTTGGATGAGGCAGAGGTCTAATAGTGCGCCAAAATTTCCAACAACCAGGACATTATGCAAGGGAGTGTCTGCATCCACCAGTGACATGTATGTATTGTCGTGCAACAGATCATGATACAAAATATTGTACAACACTCTTGGGAAAGATCCAAGAAAAGAGGAACCAGAACAACCATAATGTACAGTGGATTTCTGCAAAATCTAGGGATGATGGAAGAAACATAAATATAGTCACGAGAGGAGGATCTAAGACAAGAACAGATGTAGTAAGACAAGATCCAATGCAACATCAATGGGTGAAGAAGAATATTGAACCACAAAATAAGTTTGATGCACAAAAAGAAAAGGATACATTCAAGGAGGCAAGAAAAGAGTTTCTAAAGAAAAATGTTTCATCTACATTAGTTGCACACCAGAATCAAAACTCACCAATGTGTGAAATTCCCTCAATGGACCACACCAGTGAAGCACAACCTTTAGAGAAAGTAAGTAACATAAAAAAAAATTGCAATCATGTGTTAAGCTATTGAAGGACCCATCATCTGTAAAGATCTTACAAAATATTCTAGAAAGATGTGACATAGAGGTAGAAGTAAAGTTAGAACAGAAAAAAGTCAATCATCTCCATACAAGAAGAAGGACAAGAAGGGAATTCAGACTGAATGCTAACATTGGGGATTTCAATATGGGTGATATTATACTGAACTTAGGATATGAAGTAAATGTTTTACCTAAGAAGACATGGCAGTGTATGGGAGAACCCACACTAGGCTATTTACCTATCTAGCTGAAATTAGAAAATCAACACAGAGTGCTACCAATTGGAAGACTCAAAGGTGTGGTAGTAGATTTTGATGGAGTGCACACTATAGAAAATTTCGATGTAGTAGAGATAGTATATGGCACAAAACCGTATCCAACATTGCTTGGATTGGATTGGGAATTTGATAACCAGGCCATAATCAGCTTGAAGACAAGAAAAATGATGTTTGAATCAAGGGAATATAGAGTCATTGCACCATTAGATCCTTCAGAAGGAGAAAGGTTTGTAGAACCCACCTGCTTAGATATGGAATAAATAAACCAGTTATACAGAACCACCATGCGAGAAGAAGATTATGTTAACCCAACTGTAGATGGGGTACTCAGATGGAGAAGCAACCCATCATGTGATTTTGACTCAGATAAAGTTTTGAAGAATTGGAAACATAGATTACATAAAGTTTCCACAAGAAGGTGCACAACAATAGTCCGTGCAATAAGATGGGTTGGTACAAAGATCAGAGAACCTCCCAGTTTTCATGGGTCAAATGACTTAGAGGAATTTCTAACAAAATATGAATAAGAAGTGTTAGAAAATCATAATATCTTATCCCTATATATTTCACTCAAGGCCACACCTGCAATATGGTGGGGTTCACATAAAGAAACAATTCATGACTGGTACCAATGTAAATAGTTAATGCATGTTAGATTCGACACGAAACAGGGGAGAAATAAAATTCAGAGGTATGATGGACAAGGAACACCAACAAAACACTTGGAGAAGTGCATAACAAAATGGAGGATGATACCACCAGAAGAATGGCCTCATCACTTCATCCATACACTGGAAGGAATCCTGGAGAACTGGTATGTAGACCAAGAGATGCATAGAGGCACTACAAAATGGACAACAATAAAACATAACTTTTTAGTAACTTTCTCATTTGAACATGAGAACCCTAAAATTGATTCATCACTGAAGAGGATACGAGGTGTGATATTTATTGATGAACTAGAGGATGAACTCATGACAAAATATTAACAACATAATATATAGACAGTCAAATAACTACTTTCATGCTATCATGTTGAAGAGAAAGGACCAAATGAGGATGATCCGTGCAACATTCAGATTACATAAATTGAAGGAGAAAGAGAGGTGGAAGGTCCATCTCTGGAGTTAGAAGTATTTGTTGCACCAATCAAAGTTAAGAAAGTCAACATTGGGACAGCTGACAATCCTAAAAGGGCAACTTTTGGAGACTATTGGGATGAACAAACAATAGAAAGAATAATAGATTTACTACGCGAATAGAGTGACATGTTCCCAACGACCTTTATAGAGATGAAATACATATAAGGAGAGCTAAGAGAGATGAAAATACCTCTAAAACCTGAGGTAAGACCTATCAGGAAGATACCTTACAGACTGAATCCAGTATATAAGGAGAAAGTGAAAGAAGAATTTGAGAGAATGTTGGGAGCTGGTATCATAGAACCAATAGAGGAATCTGAATGGATAAGTTCTATGGTAGTCCAAGAAAATAAATAAGGGGGGATAAGGATTTGTGTAGGTTTGAGAAAAAATAATGATGCTTGCTTACATGAACCTTTCCCTACCCCTTTTACAAATGAAGTCTTAGAGAATGTGGGAGGCCAGGAAGCATATTCATTTACAAATAGATTCTCAGGTTACCATCCAATCAAAATAGCTCCAGAAGATAGGTATAAGACTACTTTTGCTATAGAATGGGGATCCTATCAATACACAATCATGCCTTTTGGGATGAAGAATGCACCTGCCATATTTTCAAGAGTAGTCCTAGCTTCTTTTTAGGAATTCATACATCAATTTCTAGAAGTATATATGGATGACTGGAATGTATATATTTTGTTAAAAGATCATGTAGAAATGTTAATACTAATGTTGGAAAGATGCAAGAAATGTCAGATATCATTGAATATTAATAAATGCATTTTTGGGACACCTTTTGGAATATTGTTGGGACATATAGTCTGTAAACAAGGTTTACTAGCATATCCTACTAAGGTTTCAATCATTGTCAATTTACCACCACTGAAGTCAGTGCACTAGTTGAGATCAACACTAGGACATACATGTTATTATAGGAAGTTTCTAAAGGGTATGCACAAATTACTGCGCCAATGGAAAAACTGTTAAAGAAGGATATCATATTTCAGTGGAATGAGGACTGTCAACAAGGTTTGGACACCTTAAAAGAAAATGTGGTCACAACACCTATCCTAGTATTCCCAGACTGGGAAAATACATTTCATGTACATGTAGATGCATCATCCATAACACTTGGAGCCATTCTAGCACAACCAGGCGTAGGGGACTTAGACCATCCTAGAGCCTTTGCAAGCAGAAAATTGTCAGAATCAGAGTAGAATTACAACACCATAGAAAGAGAAATCCTAGCCATGGTATATGCACTTCAAAAGTTCAGTAATTATTTACTGGGTAAACACTTTAACATGTTCACAAATCATTCTTCCCTCAAATATCTAGTCAACCATTGTTGGGGGGGGAAGATCTGTAGATGGCTATTTGTATTTCAAGAATTTGATTTCGAAGTGATAGTCAAACCAGGGAAGCTGAATGAAGGACCCAATCACTTGTCAAGTGTAACTAATGGAGAAGAACCTACCAATTTGGAAGAAAAATTCCCTAATGCACAACTATTTTTAGTACAAGTAGCTAATGAATAATTTGTTGATATTATTGAATACTTAAGTACAAGGACTGCGCCACAAGAGTTTAGCACTACACAAAAGAAAAATATGGTATTAAGAGTTGATGACGATCAACTTATTGCAGAACACTTATATAAGATGGGTGTAGATAGTATTTTGAGAAGATGTGTATTAGAACATGAAAGGCCCAAAATTTTGGCAGAAGATCATGAAGGTATAGCTGGAGGAAGCTATGCAGGAAAAGATATCACGCAGAAGGTATTGTGAAAAGGATTATGGTGGCAATAGTCCATAGAGATGCCAAGGAATAATTCCAGAAATGTGATGTCTATCAGAGGGTTGAAAAATCAAACAAAAGGGACGAGATGCCCCTAAGACCAAAATTAACCTTGCAGGTATTTGACAAATGGGAAATAGACTTTGTGGGACCATTCAATGCACCAAAAAAAATATCAGGAGCTAGATATATCATTACTGCGATGAAATACTTAACAAGATGGGCAAAAGCAACACCAGTAAAATACTGCAGTGCAAAGACATCAACACACTTCTTGTTTGAGTAAGTGATCACTAGATTTGGATGTCCAAGGATTTTGATGAGTGAACAAGGAACTCACTTTATCAACGGTACCATCAGGGTTATGACTGAGGAGTTTGAAGTATATCACTAGAAGAGTACACCATACCATCCTCAGGTAAATGGAATAGTAGAATCCTTCAATACGATCTTGGAAAATGTTCAGACAAAGATCTGTAATGACGACAGAGATGATTGGGACTTGAAAATACCAACAGTACTATGGGAATACATGATCATGTAAGAATTTGATAGCACATACACCATTGAGGTTGGTGTATGGGAAAGAAGCAGTAGTACCATTTGAATTTCTGGTAGTCAGTCTGCGCGTAGCAACAATTACCAATATGACAGAAAGAGGCATAGTAAAGGAGAGGTTAAATCAACTAATGGAGATGGAGGAGGACAATATTCTGGAAATATTTCACCAAAAAGTACATAAAGCGAGAAACAAAGCCTGGCATGAAAGACATATTAAGAAGAAAATTTTTAAGGAAGGAGACCTACTCCTGCTCTATGACAATAATTTTTTTCAACATCCTGGTAAGTTTAGAATGCATTGGATAGGGAATTATGAAGTAAATATTGTCACAGATGGGGGATTTGTACAAATAAAGGACTTGGCAGGAACATAACTCAAGGGAATGATCAACGATAGTCGACTAAAATTGTACAGGGATAGTCGACCTCCTAAACCTTAGAAGTTATAGCGTAGTGGGAAAGGCATATAGATAGTGTACTATAGCAAAGATTAGGACAGGAAAATGATAAAAATAAATAAAAGAGATAAAAAGAAGAAAAAAGAAATAAAAAATTATAAAATGGAAGAAAAACACAAAAACATATAGAATTTGGTTGAACCATAAGAAAGTGCGGAAAAAATTTGCATGAATAAATTATCGTGACAAACATCAGAAGACAACGCGGAGCAAAAAATACAGTCGATGCAAATGCATGCTAAAAGTGGAAAATGAATACGACTAGGTCTATAAAATGAGGAAAGCATGCGCGTATTTATTGGGCGTAGGTTTATTTTGAGGAAATACCCAATTTTGGTAAGGAAAGGCCTAATTTTGGAGAAGAACAAATGGCAGGAAAAGAAACACGTGCAAGGAAAAGAAACATCCACAGAAGGAAAGCATGCAAGGCGCACAGGCAGTTAGACCAAACCATGTTACGGTTATGGTTTTGGTAGAGATTGTAACAACTAATAAGATTGTAAATTAGTATAAATAAGAACCTAGGAGGTCTAGGTCAGGTTTTTTTTTTTGGTTGTTGAATAATGGTTCTAATTTTGTGATACAATAATTGTAGTTGAGCTACTTTTGTAAAAGTTGTTGAGCGGTAGAGGAATCAAGTATTTAGTTTTTTAGGGTTAGATCACAGGCTGAGGAGGATGGTGTGATATAGTCTGCCTCATAGAGGTTCCTTAACCTCATAGTAGTTGTATGATTGGATACGTAGTGCACACAACACTATATTTTGAAGAAAACCTAATAAAAGAGCAGAGAAGCCATATTTTTGTGGACGTAGTCTAGGAGGTTGTGAACCACAATAAACCATGTGTTATTTGTAATGTTTGTTGCATGTTTAATTTTGTCAATGATTAGTTATAATGGAATGAATGAATGGTTAAGATGAATATGTTATAATGCATGCATGGGTAAAAAGATGAGTGAATATTAGGAATAAAAGAAGGAATAATCATACCAAGGCCTGAAGAAGATGAAATGCAATCCCACATGCCCACTCATTCCTAGACTGCAAGCACCTGAGCATTGCAGTGCACCATAGAACTATCTCAGGTGATACTGTGAAGTGCACTCTGTGTGATGTGTTTCCTTCTGTTTTACGAGGAGGGTCAATAGTTTTAGAGTGTTTTGTTGGAAACTTGTTCAAATATGAACCTGGGTCAACCCTGGAAGAAGTAGAGAGATAAAAACCAACAAATGGTTCCGTTGTCGACTGGGACTGCATAGGATTGAATGAATAGGATCTCTAGAAGAAGCATGTGGATAATGAAGGTGTAAAAAGGAATGTTTAAGTCATGGAATCCAACAAAGGAGGAGATCAAAATATGGCTAAAAACAATGGAACTTGAGTTTTCACAAAAGGATAATAGAAAATCTAAGATAACACCATGCAAATATCTTGATAAATATGTGTTTAGAGACTTGCATGAGGTATTCTTCTATGATTTCCTACATGTGTTGCAGGAGTGGCTATTGAGGTTAAAATACAACCACCCTACAAATCGAATATCATAGCTAGAGTGGAATCATGTAGAGATCTCGTAGTTACAACAAGTTAACAACAAATTTATGCACGTGGTAGATTTCTGGTTAGACAGTACTGTTGTCGGGTTTATCTCAGAATTTGCAATAGATACCGTGAAGTATTACAATGCAATAGAGTAGGAGTTTATAAAAGGAACCAAAGGTAGGTATATCATATCATTGTATACTTCAATCAATATTTTAATTTATAACAACGATGTGATGACCATGGAATTAGGCATCTAAACTTCCCTGCATGCATGGGGGAAGGGGGGAAGCACTGAAAAGAAAAGGAAAAAGGGAGGAAGAAATGGATAAGGGAAAGAATAAGGAGGCCATGGACCCAATCATGATGGAGGAAGATCAAATAAAGAAGATAATGGCATTAGATGGAAAGACGCACAGTGGATTAACCTACCAATATAATATGAATAAAAAGAAGAGAGGTGTTACACATTATTTTAGTCACCCTGATGATCATGAGTTTGGGATTCCAAAAGAATTTTCTTCATGAGAAAAGTGACATGTTTCCTCTTCTATAAAACTTGTTTTTAGAAGGTCGTCATAGGCCAGCCATAGGTGTAGTGCGGAAATGCCTGATTTCCGTAGGCTATCATAAATCTAACTTGTGACATTTCCATGGGTTGTATTATAGCCAGGGGATGGTGACATTTGAAGACTAAGAAAAAGGGTGAAATTCACAAAATTTCTAGAAGGAATCTTCTAGAATATGAGGTGGAATCCATATGATTGGGATCCTACTCGCTTCTCTGATTTGGTGGGATCATCTTAATCTCGTTAACCATCTCTCTTTCTCCTATATAATGATGGATTTCTCATGGAAAAGGTTAAGCAAGTAATCAAGAAAGCAAGCAAGGAATTTATGAAGGAATAGGATGAAGAATTGTGTGAGGTATTCTATCTCAATTGATTCTTGAGGTCTTCATTTGTCCATCAAGTTATTGTGGATCCTATCCATGCAAGTTTAGAGCAACTGTGTGTGTTCAAGCAAAGGGCCACCGAAAGGGAACTTGACAACATCAAGGTTGTTTGGTTGTATCTTCCACTTTTACTTAATATAATATAGTGGCATGTTTCTTTCCCATAAAATCATTCTCATTTTATTACATGACTTCTTGATCACATGTATACATCTTCATCAAATATAATATTGTTTCTTTCACTTTGGTTGGTTTGTGCTTCATTGCAGGATCAGTAGCACAAGAGCACTAGAGAGGAGCAGGGACAATAAAGACATAAGGAAGCGATATTAAAAGGTATGTCTTTCATCTTTTATTTGATAGTAAATCCAATCTTTGAGATTAGGGAAAGCGTCATGTCTTGTCTCATTTTGTTCTAGATCTAGGTGGATCTAGGGAGATCATTTTATGTCTGCATTCACTGATTTATCCAACAAAAAAATTGGCGACCATACTGGGGATACGACCTGTTTATGGTTTTTTTATTTCCATTTTCCTTTAGCCTATCTCTTTTCATTTTAATCCAGTCTCTGAGTCTGTGGGGGATCCATTAAGACTCTCTAGATCTGAAATTTCATTTAGAATCTTTGCCATTTTCCATTTTTCCTTTGTTTACAGGAATTTCTTCACTGTATACTATATGGAGCCTGCAGAAACCTTAGATCGCTGAACCCTATCTATTTAGACCAGTGTGGAATTTCCACACCCTACCCATAGATAGCCTGCAGAAACCCCAAATTGTGGAACTATACCTTATTGTTGGGTTGCAACATCTCTTGTAGAATTTTTTTGGATTGGGTCTTTTTGTCTTCTGTCATCCATTTTTGCTTTAATCATCTGGGAAGAACTTTTGGTGTCAGAACTTGACTGTTTTTTGAGTATAAAACTTGTTGTTGATTGATTTTCAAGGATTGGAAGCACTTCTTTATCTTTTTACAAGTTTTTACTTCTTGAGTTTTGTCAACAAGGATATCATCTCTGAAGTTTATTCTGAGTGCTTGATTGGATATAATCTATGAATTTGACTCTGAGTGCTTGATTTATTAAAATATTTTGATTTGATCAAAAGTTTTCGATCGTTTTACATTTTTTGTGCTGCTTGTCAATTTGAAAGAAGCTTTTGTTTGCATTTGGTAGAACACTTTCTTGTCATCTTTGTTTTTATCTTCATTGAAAGTTTGATTTGTGTATTTTGTTGAGTGTATCTATTTTCTTTGATTACATTTCCTTTCTTTAGTATACCTCTGATTTGGTTTCGGAAAGGAAGAATTAGAGCCATCTATTCTTTTTGGTAATCACTTGTAAGAAAAAAAATTACATTCAATTTTCTTTTTATAAGAGAACAAATTAAGAAATTTCATTGCTTATGATTGTTTGGTATTGTATTCATTCAAGAAAAGAAATTACATTTCGTAATCTTTGTGCTTCCAGGAAACACCTTCTCCCTACTGTAATTAGAGTTCATTGAACAAAAAATTGCATCATTCATCTCTAGTTACATGTTATTGGGTCAAGGTCTCATACAACATTGGTTTCATTACCATTTCCCTCTTGAGTAAGCAATAGCCTCTAAAATACTACGTAATTTTAAAATTTAATTAGTAAACTTTTATTTTCTAGGGATCTTTTACACCAACATTTGCTAGGCTAGTGCTTTGGAATAGGTTGTGAGGCACACTGTCCAAAGCATAAAACACATTGTAGCATCTTGTGATAGGGAGTGTTCAAATCCATTTGCAACATTTTGTCTTGGGAAGCCCTTCTCACACAAGGGTCAAAACTGAGGTCACATTGAGACTGGCAGAGTTACTCACCCTCCTTTGTTGGTCTTCGTGTAAATATTGCGCGTATTATGGGGGTTGCTTGAAGGTATACCCACAATGATGAGTGGAATCCTTTCGAGTTGATTTCGGGCTATATGCACTGCCCTTGTGCATGGATCAGACTGTCGATTATTTCCCCAGGTATCACTGTTGTTCTTGGTAGCCTTAGTTGCCTATCTCTTTAGGGTCTTACACGAGGTGACTGTGGAGCGACAAGTCTTCACAGTACCTGGAATCGACATTGGCCAGAATCACTCGGGATCCTTGGAGGGTATACCCACAATTATGTGTGGGATTTTTCATCAGGGTGTAAGTCCGTTAAGAAGGTCGTCAACGCAACTTTTCCACCTGATCTATCCTAGCCCCTTCTTGTCTTGACTTCGCAATGTTGGATTTCATCACCAACTAGTGACTTTGAAATAAGAAGATTTGTTTGCTTGGTTTGATTTCTATATTTTATTAGTGAGTGTTGTTTGTTTTCGTAGTTGGCCATAGATTTTTTATGTAAAATATTTGGCTCAACCAACATCGACCCTCCACGCTGTTCACATAGGATACTGGGACTTTCTCCCCAAGGTATGGAGGATTTTGTCCCTCTACCTCCTCATTCACTAGAGGATTCTCCTGAGCAGAGAGCGGTCCAGGATAATGTAACTTCACAAGTGGAAAGTTCCAGCACTTTAGAATATTTCCATATTATTTCTGATTCTCTGGAGACTTTCCACCTTCCTCCCACTCCATTACCATATTATGGATATGAGAGATGTATTCTCCAGATGAATTCATCAGGAGAACTTGTTGTTGAAACTTATGGAATACCAACTGAATCCTATTCAAGCCCTGGAGTCAGGGATCCCCTTTGGACTACTGACATATTTGAAAACCAACCTCACACCGTGCGAGACCTTTATGACAACTTAGGGGCAGGTCTTGATTTCCCTATCATATCACAATTACCCGAAATGTATGTTACCTACACGATACCTTTATACCATTTTGTTGGTACCACTAGAAATAGCACCGTCGGTCTAGACACACGGTAAGTTGGTCCTATCTCTACTTTCTACCTCTAGATGGCCCATTCTAATATGGTCCCACATGCTACAACCATTCCTATAGGGAATGTGGTGGTTAAACAAGATCCCATTGGCACACCACTTTTGTCTATACCTATCCCATCACTTCCTCTTAGGTATCATGCTTTGAATTCTTCCATTGTCATCCCTAACGAGGTTCCATCCGGAGTTTCTGAACTTTTTGTTCCACCTTGGTACAATTTTGCTGTCAGTTTTGTTCCTTCACCTTCCAAAGTCCTCTTCGGAGGGTCTTATCCTCCTTTTATTGGGGGATCTGGCCCTAGTGTCTCCAATCCAATTGGAAGCACCCAACATCCATTCACTTCTAGCTACTAGGTTCCCATTGGAGGGAAATCTCACATTGGGGGGAAACCTCCACTTGGAGGACAACCTCAGAGTGGACTCTACAACCCACTGTATGGAAATAACACATCCGGATCCGTAGCCCAACTTTGGAACCTTCTTTCCCAAGGAAATCCACAAGCATCTAGGGGGGAAACAACCTCAAGTTAACCCTTTTGTACCCCCTCACTTGAGCCATCCTTATCCAGGTTATTTGAATCCTAATTGGGATCCACACATTCAGTCTAGTATCCCTTTTCAAGGGAACATTTCCAGTCAACCCAACCCTATGGGATACATGCCTCCACATCCACGTTCAAATCTGTCAGGACCTTAGATGTACATGCAGACTGCTTATGGTCCTACTTGTATATCGATGGGACTTCCTCCCCAAAGTCACTAGTATCCTCACATGAATAAAAAGCTTCCTTTTCTAGCCACTTTGGATTTACCCGACTTTCCTATCCCAGCCAAGATACCATCTGACATTCCCAAATTTTATGGTAAATCGGGAGACGACCCAAAAAATCATGTTATGACTTTCCACCTTTGTTGTTCGTCCAACTCTTTGATGGACGATTCCATTCAGTTACTTCTCTTTCAACGAAATCTCATGGGTTCGACTGAAAAGTGGTATATGGAATTACCGCAAGGTTTCTTTAACTACTTCAACACCCTTGCCATGGATTTTCTCACACATTACCAATTTCCTATCCACTATGAAACATGAACCGATATTTTTAGTTCTTTTAAACAGTCCTTTGCCACTCACATTTCCAATCACATCCGTGAGTGGAGATGCAAAAGACGCTTGATTAAACTTGACCTTCCTGATCAATTATTGGCTGAATGGTTCACCAAATCATTCATTAATAAAATCTCTCATGATATTTCCATGGGTGGAGTTTTCACTAAAGATCAGTAAATTAGTCTCTCTCAGTACTTATATCTCGTTTATTCACAAACAAACACTCTTTACTACTTGCTTCCTGATGCTCCTCACCCTTCTACCACCGCTATCTCAACAACCCCAGTAGATTCTCATGTTTTTGATGGTGTGATTGGTACCTTCCATGATGACACTAAATCCACGTCAGCCACTCACACCAATCCCAAATATATTGCTTCTAATGTTCAAGGTGCTTGTTGAGTCCATTTTTATGCTTCCATTTTGCTCTATAAACCACAATTTTGCCTCTATATCCATCCATTTTGCCTTCATTTCATTCAATATTTTCCATGAAATAGCCTATGCAAGGTATATTTGTCATTCTTTAGCTTAAGAATTGAGTTTTCTAAATTTTAGCATTAAAATTGAAAATTTATCAGAAATTATAGGATTTGACTAAATCCTGTAAAAGCTTCGTGGTTTGTATACTTGCAGGACACTTGGGTGAAATATAACACTTGGTTTGTGTTCCCTGATGTAAAAGGATGGATAATGAGCTATCATATTCGAAATCTGAGCCTTCCAGATGTCCGGTCAACGCTGGTCAAACAGGGCCACTTCAGCAGAAAATACCCTGTTTCGGCCTTAAATCTTGGACAATTTTGGATTTTCATGGGATTTGAACATATATTGTGGATCTGAAGGAGGCATTCGACCCTCCTAGGATATTATGGATCTAATCATGATATTTAGGAGACTTATTAGCATTTTTAGTTTTAAGACTCTTGTATAAATACTCTTAAGCTTAAACTAGTAAGACAATCTTATGTGAATGAAGAAACTTTGGAATTTGCACCCTTGAAGATCAAATCTGTGTTTTTTCTTGTGAATTCTTATGATATGATGATTTGAATGCTACTAGAGCTCTTTCTTATCTGAGTCAACTCAAGTGTACCAGTGAAGCATTGGAGGTCCCCCTTTGCCAAACTAGTACACTCTTTCTTTGTGTTCTTTTTCAAATACATATTTTAGATCATCTTGATGTAGATGAGTTTTATCTTACTGTAGTTAGATGAATTTCATAGCTAAGTTACATTCTTAATGTTTTCAAGCCTTACTCATATTGTGAATGATTTCTTGAATGAGAATTCAATGTGTAGTTTGACTTCAAGCATTAAGATAGTCTTGAATGCTTTTTGAGTTATTTATGCTTTCAGTACTTTGATTTGATTTGATGTTAGTTGTTAATGAATGAATGAAAGAAGACAATGA
>JASDQU010027542.1:6860-28237 GCA_032191745.1 Picea mariana
TATAGCAATAGTAAAACATCCTGTCATCAATCATGACGCATCATCATCAAGGTTAAGTGGTTCATCATCATAAAAATCCAGATCACTTGCGAGCAAGTGTCCCCAAAGAATATGTTTTGTCAGTGCGCCAGAGCGGGATGTTACATTGTTGATGTGTCATGGAAAGAAGGGTGACACATGTCACATGGAAATGGGTGAATGACATAACCAAATGTCTTGGAAAGAGTGCCACGTGTCATGACTGATAAGTGTGCCACATGTCATGATTGATGAGTTCTATGTGCTATGACTGATGAGTGCCACGTGCTCTAGCACTTCGAGCTTCGGGATTTTTGTACTATGAGGCATGAAGTTCTCCCGAAGTAGTATGGGCCCAAAGTGACATGGAAATCTCTCGTTACTTTGGGTCTTCAGCAATTCAGAACTTTGGCTCTTCGGGTCTTCAAGACTTTGGTTCTTCGACTCTTCAAAACTTCGTCTCTTCGAGACTTCGGGTAATTCTTGGTGTTAAACCCCATGTGATTTCGACACTTAGAATGCACGAAAATCGTCAATCTGATTGGCCTGATGGATCTCCACCATCGAAAATCAACCTGTATGTTCCCACAATCTGAGTCTGAAATTGATCGCTATGGATTGGTGTGTTTTTCCACAGTCTTTTCATGTGCATACAAAAATGGCTTGGTCGACCTGCGGTGAGCTCAATCAATGGAAAACATGATGAAAAGCATTTTGAACCAAATACGACATGTACTTATCCTTCAAGAAACAATAGCAATAGAAATGCACAAAGACCCAATCAAGAAAGAAACGGATAGGAACCAAGTCACTCAATAATGGGAAACTGACTCAAGTGGTACCCAAAAAAGAAAAAATTTGACAGAGGATTTTTTAGGGTGTGTTGAGTGCTCAACAAATGGCAACTTACTGGGTGAAATCAGAATCTTTGTTCCTACCTTGTGCTCATCTGATGCAAAATATGGTTAGGAACTTAACTGGTTTTTTATCAGGGCCTCTTTTATCCTTGCATTTGAAATTCCTCAGTTGATGCATCTAGGCCTGCCTGTGGGTTTTTCAACCTTTATTCCACCTTCATTTCCTGTAACCCTGACTAAAACTCCTTTTGAAAATAGTCAAGTAAAGCATTCACTAGCCCCGGGCCCTTTAGGTATCTTTATTCACTTGCTATGGTGTTGCTCCACTGCTAGTGAGCGTCCATAGCCCCGGTGGAGTCACCTCGACGTCACAGACCTTTCTCCACTACCAGCGAACATCCATATCCCTAAAAAAGTTATCTGCATACCCTCTCCTATTGTGCACTCATTTGATATGGTTGATTTTATTTCGGCAGAATGCCCTGAGCGAGTGGGAGAGGAGGACGTCTGTTATTTGAAAAATGAGACAGTTAAGATGAATTTTTTGTTAGCTTTGTCTTTGAGGTACACATAGTCCTTTCCATCTTACCACATTTCCCTTAAGGTTTTACCAGACCACGAGGCAGACACTTCATCATTTTCCCAAGGTTGTTCACCTTCAGGTTAGATAGAACACCCTTTGAAAAAATCGCAGGTCTCCGAGCGCTTCTTATGTTGTATGTGAGCGATGAGTCAAGAACAAAGTTCATCATATCGCATGAATTGAAGTCAACCACTGTCTTGCTAAACACAATCTTCAAAAGTGCATAATGCATGAATTGAGGTCAACCACTGTCTTGCTAAACACAATCTTCAAAAGCGCATAATTACTATAGAAAGAAACAAAACAAAAATGCATTTTGCAATCGAAACAAAACATCATGAAAATACACACAACAACAACTTTTTTTTTTTTAATGAAAATATTGTTTTAGGGCTTGGTCATTCACCGGAAGGGCATCAGGTTCCCCCCTCAGATTCTACAACCGATACATGCCTACCCCAATTTTCTTGACTACTTGGAAAGTTTTGAGCCATAGATTCTGACACTTTGAATTTTTTCCCTTCGGATTATCCGCTTTGTCCCATTTTAGGACTAAATCCCCTACTTAAAAATTCTTCTCTTTGGCCTTATGCTCATCAAACCACCTTTTAACTATCTGTTGATGAGATATGAACTTTGATTTTTCTTTCTCCCTTTCCTCTACACCAAAGATAGTTTTCTTAGGGTTTAAAGACATACCGTATTTTCTACACCTTTAGAAAATCTGGGTTAGATGTTGGATGTGATCTTCTATGTTCTTTGAATACACATTTACGTCTTCCAAAAAGACTATTGCACATTTGTTGACCAATCCTCAAAAATATACGTCTATGGCCCTTTGAAAAGTTTCCCCTGCATTAATTAACCCAAAGGGCACATGTTTATAAGCAAAGGTTCCCCACTTGGTTCAGAAGGTAGTTTTCAATCGATCTTCCTCTGAAACTGGAACCCCGTTGTAACCTGAAAAAATGTCTATCAGGGAGAAAATATCATAACCAGGCATGGTTTGCAATAGTTGTTCCATTAGTAGGAATGGGTAATTATTCTTTTATGATGCTCTGTTGAGGTTTCTAAAATTCCTGATAGGAACCAAGTTTGTTACCCACGCAAAGTGTCTAACCTGAAAGATAATTTTAGCATCTAGTCATTTGTTTAACTTCTGACACAGGAGGGGTTCTAGAGATGGGCGGTACTTCCGGAGCTTATGTTGAAAGAGTTTTACTCTAGGTTTTAGCGGGATTGTGTGTTGAATGATGCGAGTGTCATGATTCCTCAAATCTCGGTAGGACCACGCAAAAAAATATTGATATTCTATGAATAGTTTGAGATAGGCCTTCCTTTCTTATTTAGACATTGTCTTGCCTAGATTTATATTTTTGGGGTTTTCCGAGGTTCCTAGATTTATAGTCTTGTACATAAAACAGGAACTCCCCATTTTTTCATTTGTTGAACCTTTGAATATTTCCCTTAATTCAAGAAAATTGGCTACTCCCTTCGGTATCGTGTGATACCTTGGTGTGTCATTTGAGTGATCTGTTTCAGGTTTTTGTACATGGGGGTTGGGTTCTACCAATTTATCCTGGAATACTTCATCGTTAATAGCCAGATCTTTAAAACTATCCTAATTGGTTAAAAAAACTTTGATTTGTTTGTCTCCTTCAAAGACCTTACAATTAGAAATATTGTTGGGCACTGATGGTTTGTAGAGTAGCTCCATAGTGAATCGGGAGGCTTCATAGTCTTCTAGATGGGATATCCTTGAGGCAGCAGTAGCCAAAGAATCTGCAAGAGTGTTCTTTGTTCTGGGGATCATTGTAATGTTGAAGGCTTCAAAATGTTATATTAGTCTGTCCACTTCCTGTTGATAATTCCTCGAGTGGGGAGAGTTGCAATGTATAGTGTTCCTTACTTGTCTAACGATGATTTCAGACTCTCTGAAAACTTTTAGTTCTTTAATGTTTAATTCTCTGGCTTTCTTTAACCCTTGTACTAGAGCTTCATACTCGGCAGTGTTGTTTGTCCATTCAAATTCTAGTCTACAGAACAAGAACTTGCGTTTACCTTTTGGATCAATGAGGATGCACCCTGCCCCTGACCCTTCTTGCAATTTAGATCCATCAAAATATAAGGTCCAAATTTTTGAGCAAAAATCATCAGTTTCCTTTTTCCTACCACTTTCTTTATTTCCTCCTATCTGTTCTGTGGCTTCTAACACCGGTTCCTGACAGAACTCTTGCAGAAGCATTATATATAAAATGTAAACATACAAAGACATCTATAAATACATGGATTCACACTAAAATAACAGTAAACATATACATGCAGCATATATAGAAAATACCCATAAAAATAAGCACAGTTATAACTGCACATATGATAACCATAAAAATAAGCATGTAAATAACAATGCAGCATGTAAATTTATCACATAATTGGCACTTAGCTTGGTAAGAATGTCACCAACTATGTGCAGACCTTCCACGAACCTCCCAGCCTTAGACCACACTGTTCATCACTCTCAATAGTGAGTCACCCCCGAGATGGGACTAAACTCCACCCGGGTAAAGGGATTCCTAACCAGGCTAAAGGCTCATAGACAACAAGAAAGACTCTGTCACATGTGCCAACTCAAACTAACAGCCTACAGTTCCTCATTCCCCACATGCTTGTCCCACCTAGGAAGTGTGCCCCTTCTCTGCTCAACAATCCTTCGACTACCCCACTTCCTTTCTGGGCTTCAACAACAGTCCAGACAGGAAGTCTCATAGCACTATAGTTGTAGTTTAGCACCTTCAGGAAATCAATTCCCAACAATTATCTCACTCGAAGAATTTATCATAGGCCTGAAAACCCGCTTCTTTAATATCCCACAGGCCTGACAACCCGCTTCTTCAGTCCAACTTCCAAGCTAACTAGATACACCAACGCAAAATGGCTATGGATACAAGTTCAGGTACAGTCATGAAGATACGAAAGATAGCTCAATGGGTGTGTGCATGCTCATGGATGATTGACTGGATGACTGAATGATGGAAGGAATGATGGGAAGAATGACGAAAAAGATGATAGGAAATGAACTAAGTCCCAACAATATGTATGCATGTCCCCAACTTGACACTTGTCATGTTGGGAGCTACTCTGGCCTACTTGTCCCCAACTTTAGAACTTAAGATAAAATAATTATCCATACTTTATGATTTAAGAAAAATTAATATAATATTTCTTTTTGGCTTAAGTTCCCTAGCTTATCCCTTTTCCTTAACTTTTAGGCCCCTCCCTTTCCCTAACCAGTGGAATTTTGTCCCCCATCTCTTTTATCATGGTCGGTCTGCACGTAGCGATGTATTTTATATTAATTATGAGACATATACAAAACTAGGTGCACTGGCCTTTAACATCTAGGCTCTCCGGCCTAATCAAAACATAAGCATCCTAGCTTATAATAATTGGCTCACCATCCTATAAAACATAGCCTATACAAAAAAGGTTCCCTTGCCTCAATATAGCGCGCACTCAAGTTGTTGCGCGTGGTATCCAGGAATGTGCACACTTCATCATTTTACTGTGATGTACAAGCACGCATTATGCCATGAAATGTGCATACAAAATGATATCAAATAGTTCACTGGCTTAAGTACATTTGCATTTACATTTACAATTGGGTTCGGCCTAGGGATATTACAATCCTCTCCCCTTATTTATGCACTGTCCTCAGAGCATCATGTACCCATATACAACAAAATTTCAAAAATCCTCAAAAAGATGCGGGTATTTTTCCTGCATTTCATCCTCATGCTCCCAAGTAGCGTCCTCGGGACCGTACCAGGTCCATTGTACCTTTACAATCCCTATGGCTCGATTCCAGAGCTTTTTTATTTTTCAGTCTACAATGTGTACCGGATGCACTTGGAAAGCGTCTTCTTGCTCCACCTGAATCACATTCCAATCAATTACATGATTAGCATCAAGTATATATTTCTTTAGCAATGATACATGGAATACATTATGAACAGACATAGATGCAGGCAATGAAATCATATAAGCCACTGGACCAATCCTCTCTAGGATTTCAAATGGCCCACAATAGCAAGCTGCCAACTTTGAACAATTTCCCAAATTCAGGGAACTTATGTTGGCCTTCACTTTCAAGAATACATGATCACCCACTTTAAATTCCCTGTGAGTTCTGCTCTTATCAGCATAGATTTTATGCCTATCTTTGGAAGCCTTTAAATTTTTTTTTATTTTTATCATTTTCTCGTCCATTTCCCTGAGCAAATTTGGCCCAACCACTTCTCTGTCTGCTGGGTTATCCTAGCTTACTGGTGTGTTGCACTTTCTGCCATAAAGTGCCTCAAATGGGCTCATCTTTAGAGATGCTTAGTACCCATTGTTATAAGCAAACTCTACCAAGTGTATGTAGTCTTCCCATTTTGATGGTTTATCCATCACATACATCCTCAACATATCCTCAATCACTTGATTCACCCTCTCTGTTTGCCCATCTGATTATGGATGATAAGTTGTACTAAAATTCAATTTTTTTCCAAATCCATTAAATAATCCCTTCAAAAATTTTGAGGTAAATTTTGGATCTTTGTCAGACACAATTGTCTTGGGTATGCCATGTAATCTAGCAATTTCCTTCATATAAACATCAGCGATGTTGGCTTCCTTGTGAGTGAGCTTAACTGGAACAAAATGGGCAGCTTTAGTAAGCTTATACAACACTACCATGATAGAATCATGTTGCTTGTTTGTTCTGGGAAGTTTGGTGATGAAATCCTTTGTTACAACTTCTCATTTCCACTCAGGAATGGGTAATGGTTGTAGCAAACCAGTTGGGTGTCTATGCTCAGCCATTACCTTTTGACATTTCAAACATCTGGAAATAAAATCAGCAACCTCTTTCTTCATGCCTGGCCAATAATATTGGCTCTTGACAACTACAATAGTTTTCTGATATCCTGGGTGCCCAGCATAAGGTACATTATGCATTTCTCCCAATATCTGATTTTTCAATTCCTGAGAATTTGGTACATAAATTATTCCCCTATACCTGAGAATTTCATCATTATCTAGCTTGTAATCTTCAATTTTATGTTGCAAATTACCTTGTTGTAATTTTTCCACTAATTCCTTGTATTGCAAATCTGATTTGGTAGCCTCTGTAATTTTTTCTTTCAAATATGAGTGGCACATGCTAATGGTTGTAGCTTGCAATTCATGTACTCTTTTGTTGAGTGCATCAGCCACTTTGTTCTCTTTCCCCTTGATATGTTTTATATCAAAGTCATATTCACTTAGAAATTCTAACCATCTGGTTTGCCTAGCATTTAGAGTTGGTTGATCAAATAAATATTTCAGACCATTATGGTTTGTTCTTAGCTCAAACATTTTCCCCATGAGGTAGTGTCTCCATTTACTCAAGGCATGCACTATGGCTGCCAACTCCAAATCATGAGTGTCATGGTGTCTTTCATGATCTTTCAACTTCCTTGATTCATAACATATAACAAACCCATTTTGACTGAGGACTCCACCAATTCCTTCTTTACATGCATCTATGCATACAATGAAGTCTCCATTTGGGTCTGCAATCCTTAGTATTGGAGCACTTGTTAATAATTGTTTCAAGTGTTGGAAACTCTTTTCACAATCCAATGTCCACTGAAACCTCACACCCTTCTTTTGTAAGGAAGTGATTGGTATCTTGACCTGAGATCTATCTTTGAAAATATCTTTGCATCCTTCAATTGATCAAAAATATCACCAATCCTTGGCAGAGGATACTTTTTCTTAATAGTCACTTTATTCAACTATCTGAAATCAATGCACAATCTTAATGTTCCATCTTTCTTCTTCACAAACAAGACTAGGGCACCCCAAGGTGACATACTTGGGCATATATACCCCTTCTTCAAAAGTTCTTCAAGCTGCATTTGCAACTCCTTCAACTCAGGTGCACTCATTATGTAAGGAGTCTTTGACACTAGAGCTGCTCTAGGCATTAAATTTATAAAGAAATCAATATCTCTCTTTGGGGGTAGTCATGGCACCTCCTTGAACACATATTCAAATTCTTCCGAGATTACATGATCTTCCAAATTTGGCACCGTATCTTTAGGTGTCTCTTCAATATGAGCTGCAAATATTTAACACCCTTTTCAGTAACATCTCTTCAGCTGCAATGCCAAAATTTCTCTGATGGTTACTGCCCTAGGAATTCCCTGCACCTTCCTTAGGGTCCCTTCCTGATCCAAGCAAGTAAATGTCTGGTTATGACAGTCTAGGATGGCATGATGTTGGTCCAACCAATCCATCCCAATTAGACAGTCATAGGAACCTAAAGGCAAGATGTTCAAATCTTCCCTGGTGTTCAGTCCATTCATGTCCATAAGACATGACTTAACCATCTCATTAACCTTTCATTTGGCTCTTGTAGCCAACTGCAACAACCAAGATTTTCCATGCTTGCTTCTTGGCAAATGCAAACTTTCCACCATCTTAGGATCTATATAAATATGACTAGCTCATGAATCAATTAAAATAGCAATGGTTTGGTTGTTGATCATACCTTCCACTTCAATCATATGTGACTGATACTTTTCTTGCTTATTGTCCTGGGCTGCATAGATCCTTGGAACATTTCTATCCATGTCCTCCACTGTTCCAGCTTGTTGTACATTGTGTACAGTTCTCACTTTTTCACCTCTATGAGGACAATATCTGAACATATGATCCCCTTTACAACCCCAACATTGAATAGGTGGTTTCATTGGCCTTTGACCACTATTTCAATCACTCTGGGATCTCTAGGAGTTTTTTGTCCCTATGGATTATTTCTGAAGAATGGTGGCTTAGATCCCTTCTTCCTTTGATCCACCTTGAATTTCTTTTTGTCTTCCCAAGATTTTTGGAAAGTTGGCCTTGTTTTTTGTTGATCATAAAGGCATTTAGCTCACCTTATGGTCTCCTCCAATGTCTTGGGATCATCATACTGTATTTTGCCACTGATGAATGATGGCAATCCACTCAAATACCTTTGAATCTTAACTGTCTCATCCTTGGTGAAAGAGACATACTTCAACAATTCTAAAAACCTTCTCTCATATTCATCTATTGTCATACTCCCAAGCTTGAGCTCAAATAACTCTTTCATTTTCGTGTCATAATATCTCTTAGTCAAGTATTTCTTCTCAAAATACTTCTTGAATTCCCTCCAAGTAACACTTTTCTCCTTAATGTGTTGCACCTGCACAAGTTGATCCCACCACATGAATGCCTTTCCCTTGAGTTGATAGATAGCAATTCTACCTTCTGCATGAGAACAATGATTATGCAATTGAAAATACTTTCTCATGCCCAACAACCATGTCTTTGCATCTTCATCCTTCTTGTGCTCACCATCAAATGTAGGAGGTTTGATTTTGTTCATTTCTCCTCATAGCTCATCCACCCCAGACCTCTTGTTCTTTCTGACAGGGGATGGACTTGATATGTTGTGTGCTCTCTTATTGGAATGCCTCGAGGAATGATGGTGATGTCTACTAGCACTTCTTTCTCTTTTTTTCTCATCCGGAGGCCTGTGACTTCTAGATTTGCTTGAGCCACTCTCCTTATCCAACTTATTTTCTATTCGGTTCAAGCTCTGCATTAACTTCATGTTGAAGTCATCATGTTGCTCATTGCATCTCATAATCCTTCCATTATCATCTTTATGGCTTTGTACATCCTTCTATAAATTTTTAATGGTCTCTGCAATATTCATGATTTCATTCCTTTCATCTCCATGTCCATTGGAGTTTGTTCCTTCAATGCCCAAATGGACATCCATCCCTCTAATCTTATCCTCCTGACTGTAATTCTCCTATGCCTCTTCCATTACTCTGGACTCTATGCTAATCTTGAACTGATCTAATTTTTGTTAACTCTACAAAATGTGCAGCCAACAAAACTTTGTGAGGCTAACTGTTTCAACAATTTCATGAAAATATGAACCATTCTGGTTCAACAATATATATCAGAATTATTTCTTCTAATATCCTAAAAATTTTGATGCTCGGATCAATTTTCTGGGTGGATATTTATATTCCACTATCCAAGACCTTTCCAACGCCTACTCCCATGCTCAATTCCGAGTCTTGAGCAGAAAGTTGTGGCTATTTGAAATTTTCCCATTAATTTTTGTGCTCATTTTTCAACTTGGCACAACTTTGCACTGTAATAAGAATTTTTGCACCTACTCCATTGGAATTTTTGTAGGAGCTCAATTGGGTTTCCTCATATACATATTATGGACACCCTGTCCAATTTTCACCTTTTTCTAGGTTCTTGGCTGCTAGTTACAGCCTGCTAAAATTCTAGGCCAATTTGTGTTTTTGGTCTGGAATTCTACAGGTACCTTATTTTCCATATTAAACACTTTTAACATACCCATAAATTTAATTCATCTCTTGGAATGAATTATATGGCTCAATATATTTCCATTGACTGCTCCTGCACCTAAATCTGATTCCCGAGCAGAAAGTTATTGCTCTTTGAAGTTAGATGGGTCTTAAAATTTATCCTCCATTGTTTGTGTTGTAACTTTCTCATAAAAGCTTTGTTTGATGAACAGTTTACACCATTAGAAAGATCTCTCCGAGATATTTTATTTAAGCTCATTTTTTTTTGAGTTTCTAAAAATGTTCTTAAGGGCCACAAAAATGCGCTACAAAAAGATGACGTTCAAATGATATAAAACGTCACAGAAAATCATTGGTTTTTTGCTTTTGTTCACCCTTCAAACAACTTCACGCGCACAAATTTCAACCTGTAAAACCATATTAACCATGCACAACAAAAAAACAAGGTAAATCATTCTTCGCGCACTTTAAAACCACTGATTATCACTTCTCTGTCGCGCCAATAACTTGCGATCACTTTTGTGTCGCGCGCCAATATCTACCACGTGCAGTTTTGGTTCTTGCACTAATACATGTTGTGCGCAATTTTTGTATCGTGCACATTATACTCTATGTGCTACATCATGACAAAGTTTAGTACATCTCCACCGCGCACTAAAACTCTGTGTGCACCACTAACTAAATTGTCACGCGACAACATTTATCCACATTACTCGCGCAGCTTCCATACTCCACTACATTGTGCTAATACCGTGCACACCACGCGCTCCATTATTATGAGTGTGCACACCGCGCGCACTTCTTATGCATATGCACACTGTGCAATGCTAAATTTAGCATGTGCACTTCTTATGTGTATGCACACTGCGCAATGTTAAATTTAGCACGCGCACCGGCACACAAACATTTTTCCGTGCGGTGCCAAAATTTAGTACGCACACCAGGAAACCACTATTTCTCTGCACGGTACCAAAATTTTAGTGCGCGCACCCGCACACTAACATTTTTCCACACAGTGCCCATTTCTTACATAACTCAAGCTTTTCATTGTGCACCATGCATTTTTAGTATGCCCACCTGTGCACATTCATTTTTATGCGCATCAATTCCTCGTGAATTCTGCTGAAGAAATTGGGGATTTTGCTTAACTTTTTCCCCAAATTACCATAGACATTATGCAACCATGAAATTTGTTCAATTTCACCCCGATAACACCAAATCAACCTCTACAACAATAAATCTTTGTGGGTTGACATTTCTGGAATGAATTTATCCAAAAATCAATTCGCGAATTGAGAATTTTAACCGCTAAACTCGCTCCAGTTGTCATGGTTTCACTGTAACTTCAAATTCGACCCATTCTAGATCCAAATTTGCTAGAACAGATATTAAATCGATAATATCTCACCACATGTTCAAATTTCTCCATTTTCTCATGAATTTAACAACAGAAATTGGGGCTTTTTCCCAATTCTACCCAATTGTTGTTACTTTTTACCATGGACGCTCTGTAACTTGAAATTTGGCCACTTAGAAATAAATTCTCTGTGACATTTCGCTTCTACTCAACCTTCTCGGCCCATCCAAACATAGCATTGAAACTGAAGCTCTGATACCAATTTGTAATGTCCCCGGCCATCCATGACGGCCCACGCTACACCAGAGAACTCTTACGTTCTCTCTGTGGAACATACTGCAACATACCCAGTATCCAACTAAGTTATGCCACATAAATTTTTCAAACTGCATGAAATTAAAATATATACACACAGAACTCTTGCGGAAGAATTATATATAAAACGCAAACATACAAATACATCTATAAATACACGGATTGACACTAAAATAACAGTCAACATATACATGCAGCATATACAAGAAATACCCATAAAAATAAACACAGTTATAACCGCACATATGATAACCATAAAAATAAGCACGTAAATAACAATGCAGCATGTAAATTTATCACACAATTGGCACTTATCTTGGTAAGAATGTCACCAACTGCGTGCAGACCTTCCACGAACCTCCCAGCCTTAGACCACATTGTTCATCACTCTCAACAGTGAGTCACCCCCGAGCTGGGACTAAACTCCACCCAGGTAAAGGGATTCCTAACCAGGCTAAAGACTCATAGACAACAGGAAAGACTCTGTCACAGGTGCCAAATCAAACTAACATCCTATAGTCTCTCATTCCCCACATGCATGTCCCACCCAGGAAGTGTGCCCCTTCTCTTCTCAACAGTCCTTCGGCTACCCCACTTCCTTTACGGGCTTCAGCAACAAGCCAGACAGGAAGTCTCAGAGCACTGTAGCTGCAGTTTAGAACCTTCAAGAAATCAATTCCCAGCAATTATCTCACTCAGAGAATTGCTCACAGGCCTAAAAACCCACTTCTTCAATATCCCATGGGCCTGACAACCCGCTTCTTCAGTCCATCTCCCAAGCTAACCAGATACACCAACACAAAATGGCTATGGATACAAGTTCAAGTACAGTCATGAAGATATGAAAGATAGCTCAATGGGTGTGTGCATGCTCATGGATGATTGACTGGATGACTGAATGATGGAAGGAATGATGGGAAGAATGATGGAAAAGATGATAGGAAATGAACTAAGTCCCAACAATATGTATGCATGTCCCCAACTTGACACTTGTCATGTTGGAAGCTACTTTGGCCTACTTGTCCCCAACTTTAGAACTTAGGATAAAATAACTATCCATACTTTATGATTTAAGAAATATTAATATGATATTCCTTTTTGGCTTAAGTTCCCTATCTTATCCATTTTCCTTAAATTTTAGGCCCCTCCCTTTCCCTAACGAGTGGATTTTAGTCCCCCATCTCTTTTATCATGGTCGGTCTGCACGCAGCTATGTATTTTATATTAATTATGAGACATATACAAAACTAGGCGCACTGGCCTTTAACATCTAGGCTCTCTGGCCTAATCAAAACATAAGCATCCTAGCTTATAATAACTGGCTCACCAGCCTATAAAACGTATCCTATACACAAAAGGCTCCCTGGCCTCAATATCGTGCCCACTCGAGTTGTTGCACATGGTATTCAGGAATATGCACACTTCATCATTTTACTGCACAGTACAAGCGTGCACTATGCCATGAAATGTGCATACAAAATGATCTCAAACAGCTCACCATCTTAAGTACATTTGCATTTACATTTACAACTGGGTTCGCCCTAGGGATATTAGAGATTTTCTCCTTGGGTAGTGCTTGTTCTAGGATTTTCTACTGATTTCAATGCTTGTAACACAAAGTCCTTTTGTTGAGGGATTCTACACATGTCCATGACCGATATGTTTGCCTTCAACTTTGTCAAGTCTCCTACTATGTTGTAGTCTAGTTTGGAATATTCTTGTGTACGGACATTTATAGGATTTCTTCGGGGAACAAAAGGTTTGTTCAGGTGATCGAGAGCTGGTTTTTCCCCCGAAGTTTGGGTCGTAGTAAGGTCGTTTGAGACAGATTGACCCCAACTTTGGGTTTGCATAGCAAAGACTTCTGCAGGTGGTTCCTGAACCTCAAATAGGTCATCGAAAAGCATTGGTAGGTCAGGGTCTGATCAACAATATTCATAACTGAGCCGCTTGATTGTTCGGTTAGAGAAACCTCATCTAGAAACTGGTTAGCGATCAAATTCATGGCATGCACCCATTGTGGGCAGTCTCTTTTAGAGTGTTTTTCTTGGTGATAGGTACAGAAAGAGTCAGATGCTACATTCCCCAAATCGATGTTTAAGTTGGTTGGGGGAGGTTCAATCACTTTGAACGGTGGATTTCTTCTGAAAAAAGGTTTATAGGGCCTATGGCCTTGGTTTCCTTCCCCTGCACTTCTTTTCATGTCTATGATTTCGTTTGACAACTTCTTGATCATGCGTTGTAGGTCTTCTTTGTCTCCACTTCCCTTTTCGGGACCTTGTTTCTGTTTGTTTTCCTGGGGGTCTAGTCAATAGGAGTCCCCTCCTGGGTAGAGATTGAACTTCCTTCTTAACTAATGAGACCCGACCTTATTTACATCCCTTCATTTGAAATTCTATTGTTTTGGCTTCTTCAAAATTCTCAGCTAAGGTTGTTTTGGCAGCCCTCTTCACAAACATGGAAATAGAAGTTGGGAGAGCATTAGCATATACTTCGATTTGCAACTCCTGAGTGGGTTTAGCTTCTGGTTGAAATTTGTTTAGGATAGTGGTGAACCATTGATTAAAGTCTTTAACCTTCTCCTTTGGACTCATGGTGGTGGTGAACAACTTGGCCAACAAAGCTCTTGTAGTGGTTTCTTCTACAAATTTATTTAGAAAATCCTTTTGAAATTTCGTCCAACTAGTTATGGATCCTACAGGTAAGTTAAAATACCAAGTGGAGGCTGAATTCTCAAAAGTGTAGGGGAAAATCCTGCATACTATGTATTCATGTTGAACATTCATCAATCTGATAGCTAGTATGAATTTTTTGATATGGTCTTCAGGCAATCCTGAGGTTTTAGGGTCAAATTTAGGGAGTAACTTTTCTAGATGTCGAGGAAGGTTATGTACTCGTCCAGGGATGGCCAAAGCATCTATGGCCATCCAAGGTTGATTATTCTGAGGTGGGTTTCTCGTTTCTTCATTATGATCATTGTTATCTTCCATTTCCTCCAATCCCGAAACTGAGCGTTCAAAGTTAAACCCTTCCTCGTCAGAAAAATCATTGGGCTCAAAGAAGTTGTCGGCTAGTGTTTCAKGGATTAGMTTGAGAGGATGTTTGATTTTGGTGAGGGAAAAATCTATCAGGTCTTCTACTGTGTGCACAAAAACCTAGTCGGGGGTATCGACCAATGGTCTGGTTACTTGTTTCTACGAGGAAGTAGTGGAGCTAAGGGAAGTGCTCTGATCTGTCGAGCGTAAGCTCTTGTGATTCTTTTGAACTGGTTCAACTCCTTGTGAGGGAGAGCGTAAGGTATTTCAAGGAATAGATTGTATTCCTCTTGCTAGGGTGAGTTACTCATTTTAGGAGTACTCAATGTTTGTGGGTTTTCTTGGGAATGACTAGCCATGCATGTGGGATTTTTTGAATCTACAAGTTGTGTGAAAGATTTTGTAAAAAACATTGTCAGCCATTCATTCTTCATCCCTCATGTTGGCCCTTGACCAAGTTGGTCGTGTTTGACCACTTTTGGGACTTTGACAGACTGGTCAAAGGTGGAGTGCCTAGGCAGATCTAAGATCGCGGGATCTCACTCATTTTGTGGGCTTGTCGACCCAGCAAAGGGTTTACTAGGATTTATGTAACGGGTTATGGGATGTCAGCCCATGGGTTTACCCATGATTATGCCTTTTTGTAAATGTATAAATAAGTAGCTAAGCGATGTAAGAGGTGGTGATGATAGTTGGCTATGTGCACCATATGTAGTAAGTGTTAATGTTGGCTTAGTGCAAGAGGTTGTAAGTGGCTTTGTGTAGATGGACTGTGTAAAGTAGGGCTTTGTGCTACTAAAGAGTTGGCTCTGTGCCTTGACCTAATTTGGGGAAGGAGGATCTGGAGCGTTGCGTGCAGATGCCCTCTCCTCTACGAAGTTTGGCTCTCTGTCTTTGTGCACAGGAGCATATGAACGCAAGAATATTTAAGACTAATAAAGAAGAAGAATTCATTGGTTGACGTAGCCCCACACTGGGGTGAACCACATATATCATGTGTCGTGATGTGCTTTGTGCGATGTAGATTATGTTGTTTATATGCATAGTGTTATTGTTATAATGTATGATGAATGCATATGATGGTGTTGCTTAGTGCTTAATGGTATTAAAGATGAAGAAATTCTATATCTAAGCTAATGTTATGTGCTAAGTGATTGTAAGTGATTGATCTTGATTGTTACCGCCCTGATCTATAATAAGGGTTAATCTGCGATGTGAATGACACTCGTGAACTAATACTTATTGTTGTGTAAGTGCCATGTTGAGTGTTGTAATCACAGATCTGTGTCCCAGCTTGGTTGTAGACACCTGAGTCCTACAACCCCCCCTGCCTCTACCTCGGGTGAGACTTCATCTGCTTCACAGGTGTTGCCGAAAGGGCTGGTAGTTAGGGTTTTTTTGGTGCATTGTTGAAGTGTTGAACCCTGGGTCTGCCCCTATGCCAACAAATGGTTCTGTTGCCGAGACCTAAAACTGTGATTGCTGGGAACTGAAGAAAAGAGAAAGCTTTGTGCATAGATCTGTTGTTATAGTGCGGAGTACTATAATTGACTTGCAAAGCTCTATGCTAAGAAAGAAGTTGGATCTGAAGAAAAGAGGTAAGATCTTAAAGCTTTGTGCTCTGGTAAGGGTAAGATAAGTAAAAAAAAATCTTTGAAAGCATGAATCTAGGTGTGTTTGATAGATTTTGTCCTAGTCTGAATGGTAGGGCACAGTTAGAAGAAAGAGTTGATCTGAATAAATTTGATAGAAATAGAGAAAGATATGTTATTCCTATGCATAGAAAGAATTTTTGGACTAATAAGTGGATGCAGGAACCTAGAAAGATTTTTTGCAGATTGCAGGTCCAGCATTGTGATCCCAGTGCACAGTATAGGAAAGGTTGGGGCTCGTTTAAAAGAAAGAGAGGATTGACACTATTTTATAATTGCAGAAGACCAGGACATCTTGCTAATGAATGCCCTAGTATAGGTCCTATTTGTCTTTGTTGTAAAGTTATTGGTCATGAGGTTGAGGATTAGCCAAGGACGATTGCTAAAGTTGAATATATGAACATGAGACAAGAAAACTATAAAGAAGGTCGAGAGACAAAGGATATGTTAGAGAATTGGAAAGAGAACGAATCAGAGAAATCTCAAACTCTGTTAGTACAGTTAAAAGAAGCAATGGATGACCATAAGGATGTCAGTTTGTCAGAGATATTGAAATAAAAACAACACATAGTTACAAGAATAGAAGACTTCGACATAGATTGTGTATTGGATAAAGAAACACATGTGAATATTATGCCAGAAAGCACTTGGAAAATTTTGGGAAGGCCTGTTACCTATGATTACTCATGAAACATCGACAGAAGAGGACTTTGAAGTTATTAGGTTTGTTGAGAACAGTGCCCCTTTTCCACTTTTATTAGGAAAGACTTGGATTGAGAAGGATCAGATCAGAAGGAAAGTAGAGGAGGAAACTATAAAACAGAAAAAGAAAGAACTAAGGGAGTTCATAACAAGAAAAATATAGCGACTAATAGAAAAACAAGAGGATAAGTCGAAGCAACAGAGGACCATAGAATTAGCTATCGAAGTTGAAAGAACATGCAAAGGCTTAAAGAAAATGTCCATGCAAGAAAGAAGTGTAGCTACCCCGAAAATAGTAAGAGAAGGGACATTAACCTTAGAATCTGTAAGAGCGCATCAGCAGTGCGAAGTTCTTTCACCAGGAGAGAATAAGAATACAAATGGGAAGAGGATTCCAGAAATTTTTACAGAAGCTCAAATCACATGAAAGAAGGCAAGAAAGCTCAGTAAGAAGAAATCCAAATTAGAAAAACTACAGGAAGTTCCAGAGAATACTTCGCAGGAGGCAGGCTTGCAGGCCCTGAACCTCGTCAAAATAGAAGAACCACGCAGAATGGGACTTCTCCACGGCAAAGAAATATGACCGTTAGAGGCACCCCGACCATTAGAATGACGCCTCGGAACGGCTAGAAAATGAATTTATGAGCAAATGGACCATTGAGACCGCACCATAATGGATGGATTCGCATTGATGGACACATTCCTGGCCATTGGAGGAATCCATTACGATGCTTTCTTATTTGACCCGTCAGACACTACGTCGGGACCACTTTTGCAACCCATGATAGCTAACAGAGAATCCATTGTATCGCACTATGATTTATAGACCTCGCCATATGTTTGATTAACTCGCTTGTCTGTTTGCCTACCCGCTCTATTTGGTTACAAGTGTGAATGTCGGGTGAACCTAACGCGTTAGAGAAGTCTACGGAAGAGATTCTTGTGGATATCATGGATGAGAGATTTATTTCTATAGGAATATAGGCATCATCGACTGGGGGACTGCAAGCATCCCCCTCGACTGGATGTCATTCTAGTCGTGCTACTGAGAATCGAAGCAAGCACCATGATGATCTAGCTAACGCAAAGTAGATCCCGTCGGTCTTTCCAGAGTACATACCGCCTTTGGCTGGCGTGATTAACCACAACAGTATCCCATGTGACTTTGAGTACATGTTGATCACTGCATACATCCCAAAGGGGATATGCATAGTTGGACCCCAGTTAGGACAGATCCCAGCTCTAAAGAACAGGGACTTTAACTTCGACAATAGAAAGAACTACGCCATGCTTGCGCCACATAGGTATTTGATGAAGACAACTGGGAAGAAGTCGTGCATAGTCTCCTGGCCGTGGATTAAGGAGTTGGTGCAGTCCATGATCCTGAATGTAATGAAGATCCCTCACTTTGGCTCGACAAGCACATTACTATGGATCCAAGGTTGATCCACTTGATTACAGGGTTGAGCATGCAGGGACCAGACCCTCAACAGTTCTACCCAGGGAAGACTTCAGATCGCTCCCTGGCATAGTGCATAAAGGAGGATTATGGTGATGTAGAAAAGGGAAAGCAAGGCTACAAGGTATCCTCCATCCAGGATGGTGCATTGCGCCTAGATTTTTAGCTTACAGCTGGAAAGCTCATCAAAAAGAACCGTCCCATGTAGGTCACAAGATTCGTAGTATACCTCACAGGAAAGTGTGTAGAGGGGATGCAAATGAACTGGGTGAGTTACCTCTTCAATGAGCTTGAGAAAGACTGTCGTGAAGAGCAGGATCAGGGGTATGAATTCCATTTCAGTTCGTTACTAGTATTGATCGCATTTTTTGCTTGGAAGATGCCGAAAGGAGTAACATTTCTAGAAGTTGAGCCATCAGAGTCGTTGGCCGCAAGATTCTCCACCTTGTGGTATACGAATGACATGTCGAAGCAGTGGTAATCAAACGTTGTGTTCCATGCCTACTACTAGTAGATGAAGCGTGCTATTGAGGCATTCCCACACATGAGACCGAACACATTGCACCAGTACAGACCACTAGCGAAGTTTCGTGCAGATCGACACTTTATTTATATCATTGTGCTTAGGGATGAAAGAAAGGAACAGTTGCAGTCCTATTATAAACTGACCGACGAGGATATGGAGGAGATCACCAAAGAATGGTCGGTAGAGTTTCTTGTACCGGTTGATGATGAAAAACTCTCCGACCCTGAAATCATTGGAAGCCCCTTGGTCACCCAGGTCGATCATGTCAGGTAGAGTAGTGTGAAGAAAAATAAGAAAAAGAAGGAAGTGCAGAACATAGAGACTGATGAGGAGGAAAGTGCATCGGAGGAAAGTGGGCCTCACTCGCCCCCATGAGGAGGAAGAGATGAAGTAAATCAAGAAAGAGGAGGGAAAGAAGGGGAAAATCAAGGAAAAGGTGAAGTTACACTACTAAAGGATCCCCTTACCGAGGCCGAAACATTGAAGAAGCGGAAGGTTTCTCGGCAGAAACCCTCTTCCAGAAAGAAGATGTGCACCAGTAAGCCCAAGATGAAATCCAAGCTCATAGAGGATAATGTCTATCTAATCATCGCATTCATGGAGGATGCTTCAGAAGATATCTTGCAGTGTTATGGAGCAAAGAAGGAGATGTTGTATGAAAGAATAGAAAAGGAGCTAAAGGAGATACAACAAGCCATCCATTAGAGCCGCGCAATACCTAATGTGCCTTCTTTGTTGAAAACTGCAAAATTGGGGGATGAGCTCACCCAATTAAGAATATTAGCAGATGCAACAAAGGCTTGACTTTAGCGAATCCAAGAAGAAAAGGAGCAGTCTATAGAATCCTTGAAGCAAGAAAAGGAGGAGGTCTTAAAGCAACTTTGAGTTGCGCAGAAGGAGAAAGATGAAATTTGGGCAATGTTCGAGGAGGACAATGCAAAGATATAGAAAGAAAAAGACCAATTACTCACAGAGCAGACTGTGGTCAAAAAAGCGGTGACTAAAGAACTTCACTCTATGTTGGGCTCAGCACAGGAGGAACATGAAGCAATTGAGATCCAAGTGACGAAGCTCGTTGAGGCCATTCAGCATCTTCAAGCATGTATAATGGAGTTGGAGCTTCAAGCAGTACCTATCACTCCGCAGGAAGTACACGACCAAAGGGAGGAAGCCACCAAGAGTGCAGTTGGAAGGATCAATATCCTCACATTAGAATGTAAGCAGTTGAGTGATCGAACTGCGTATACCTATGAACACCTCATAGAATATCTAGAGCTAAGGAAACTGGAATCACAACTCCAGGAGGCGCAACAGAAGGCATCCACCGTGCAAGCGCAGATGAAGCTACTCACTGCGATCAAGCGAATGAAGAGATTACAGGAGCAGCACGCAGTCCAACAGCAGATTACTTCCATCAAGAGTAGAGTCATGGAAGTTACACAGAGACTACAACCGGTGCAGTATGAAGCCTGCACGCTTTTTGAATAGATTGAAGTATAAGGCTTGCAGCTGGACCAAATGGTTACAACAGTGGAACAATGCCTAGAAGGGCCTGTTACAGGATAACTGATTCAGGAGTTCACCAAGAAGGAGGATCTGGTGAAGCAACAACTCGAGGAAACTCGAGGCCTTTGAAGGAGCGTTGCCTAGATCTGAGTGACTCGGGATGAGTCACGGGTGATTTTTGGGGGCATGTTGGCCCTTGACCAAGTTTTGATAGAACATTGGTCGTGTTTGACCACTTTTGGGACTTTGACAGGCTAGTCAAAGATGGAGCACCCAAGCAGAGGTAAGATCACAGGATCTCAATCATTTTGTGGGCTTGTGGACCCAGCAAATGGTTTACTAGGGTTTATGTAATGGATTATGGGATGTCGACCCATGGGTTTACCCATGATCAAGCCTTTTTGTAAATGTATAAATAAGTAGCTAAGCGATGTAAGAGGTGGTGATGATAGTTTCTTATGTGCACCATATGTATTAAGTGTTAATGTTGGCTTAGTGCAAGAGGTTGTAAGTGGCTTTGTGCAGAAGGACTGTGTAAAGTAGGGCTTTGTGATACTAAGGAGTTGGCTCTGTGCCTTGACCTGATTTTGGGAAGGAGGATCTGGCGCGTTGCATGCAAATCTCTTGTCCTCTACAGAGTTTGGCTTTGTGCACATGAGAAGATGAATGTAAGAAGATTGAATAATAATAAAGAAGAAGAAGTTGTTGGTGGGTGTTGTTGACTCTCAAAAACGCACCGGCATTTTTGAAGGAAATATGCCTAATATTGAAGAGAAATTTTCACTAGCTTCCCTAGCTCCAAATCCAAATCTGATTGTACCATTGGAAATCTTGCGATCTGTAGATGTCGATCGACTATTGGAATGTGTGAAACGGATATTCCATGGCTGAGAAAATTGATTTTTACCAAAGGCAGTTTTTTCTGAAAATTCTGACTTTCGGTGGTTAAATGACCCAGA
>JASDQU010027543.1:0-29380 GCA_032191745.1 Picea mariana
TCCACATAGTGGAAAATGGTCGTAGCAGAATCTGGAAGAAATAATACCACTGTAGAATATGCAGACTGAACACTGGTAACTAGCTCCTGATGTGGGACATTGATGTTCTCTACAGAAGGTGGAGTAGAGTCATTAAATAAAATATGGAAGTGGTTGTCATCCCAGAAATGACAACTATCCATATACCAATCATCACAATCGTCCTCAAAATCATACCAAGCATATATTTCTTGATTATATTCATCCATGATGATGTCTACCATAAGAAATCTCTCCTGCATGTTATCCAATGAACTACGAAGACTATTATTGAGGCCATCTGTAAGGTCATGAAATTTGTCATGCAATGTATCATACAATTGAGATTTGAATGCTTCAAGAATTTCTTTGAGGTTTTGAGAAGAAATAGTCATCTGAGCATCCTATGAACCCTTCGGTCCCACAGCCGTCACGAAAAAACCCCAAAAAAATAGAACAATAAGTTACAATAGAAAATCGTGGTTTTTTCTTAAAAACCCTAAAAAACTGTTGAAGTTAAAATGTTCATAACTTCACTTCCCGGACTCCGTTTCGGCTGATTTTTTTTTTTAAATTGGGTGAAATTGTGAGAGGAACTCAGATATGTAATTTTTTTGAGAAAATTTGGCCTCCAACTGCTACATAAATAAAAACAAATCGCGCCACCGTTCACAGAAAAACCCTGAAAATTGCAAATTTTAAAACTTCAATATCTTGACCTTTCGGACTCCATTTCTGATGATTTTTTTTTTAAATTGAGTGTTTTTCTGAGAGGAACTCAGATCTACAACCTGTTTCATCAAATTTTTCACATAAATATACTAAAAAGTTCTGGAATTTCGCGACCCTCTTTTTTCTTCTCCGAAAAAAAAAATCTGCAAAAATAAAAAATATTTGTCCACAATGTCTGTCAAGGAAAGTGCTATGATACCACTTGTTAATAACCAAACACTGAATACAACATATCACAATAGATCCAAAGATATCTTAATACAATCACCACACAAGATATATGAAACCATATAGAAAACCACAACTTTATTATAGAAACCCTTGAGGTAGGGCAACACTATACAATGGATCTTATTATGGAAGGGATCCTCTCATGTTCACTTGCCTCTTCGAGGGGGCTTCCTCCTATTGAGCTACTACTCCAAACACAATACTTCTCTTCATGTCTCATTACATTGTTTGAATCCCTTTATATAGTGCTACCATCACCTAAGAACATTCTAGAGGAGGAATCTTCTAGAAGTAGAACCTTCTAAGAAGTCCTCTTACATTTATTATATATAATTATCCATTTATTATATCTAACTACCATAGTGGGTCTTATTTAATAATATAGTGGACCTGGTCCACCTTACATTGAATGACCTCCACTATTATCACTATGGGCCCTCTGCCCCCCCCACTACCTCTCTAGATACCTTACAAAAAAAGATATAATGTTCCTTAAAAGAGACATGTCCTCTCTCCTCAAAAGATTTTATTTGCGTATTTTGAAAACATAAAATTCTTCCATTCTCTCCACCTTTAGATTTTATGTGTATATGTTAAAAACACATTATGCTATAACTTTCCATGAAGTCAAAGGATGTGTTTCTGCATTCATCCATGTGAAATCCATGTCATCATATCGATCTCCAAATACACCAGCTGAGGACACTAGATCTTCTAATTCCTTCATCTCCAAAGGTGTGATCTCAATAGACATAGAACCTATGTTATCTTCTAAGTTCTTCACTTTGGTTTTCCCCGGTATCGGTGCAACATCATTTCCATGATGGTGAACCCAAGCAAGTGCCAGTTGGGAGGGGGAGCATTGCTTCTTTGAAGCTATTCCACATATCCTTTCAAATATAACCTTATTCTTTTCAAGATTCTCTACACTAAACCTCACTGAACCCTGCAACAAAACAAAACGTATGTGACAAAATCATAATTATGTGTTCAACTTAATACACGAGCCATAAAGAAATAGAAGAAACAAACATGAAGAAAAAGAAAGTCCAATTGAAGTATAATGTATTTTCAAACAATCTGTATGTTGAATATAACATGAAAATACAAGTAGAAACTTAGAAAGCTTGTGTGTAAATAAAATTAGACATTTATCAAAGAACTAAGATGGTTTGTTCATACAAGTAAGAATAAATGGATACAAATACCTTTCTGAAATCATCATCTGCTAAATTCTCAACCATCTTTGGTCCAGCAGATAGGAAACCATGCCCTAAAGTACTGTATGGCACAATTCCAATAACTATTTCTCTGCAATGAAACTTTTCATTAGTAGTCTGCAATTTCTAATATTGGGGAAATTATCCACAAGATACAAAATTTGAGCTCCAAAGCATCCTCTACCTGCAAGTTGGAATAATCTCTTCCTCAGCATCCCTAGTCCACAATGACCACTCTATTTGCACTACTGTTATAGGATGAACAGCATGAGCTCTTCTTATTGTTGATGCAGAAGCCTCAAAAAGTCCAATGTATTTTATTTTCCCTTCTTCCACCAATTTCTTCAATTCTCCAATCTGTAATTGATACCCACAAAGAACATCGTTTATTTGCTTGTAGTGATCACTGATTAGTATTCTACTGTGGGTTTTCAATGATCTCTTCCATGCACCTATTGAAGAAACAAGAAATGATAATACAACAAAGAAATTATTTGAATGGTTAATAACAAACCGTGACTTCAATGGGGACTGTAGTCTCAATACGGTGTTGATAATAAAGATCAATGCAGTCGACGTCGAGTCTCTTCAATCTTGCCTCGCAGCAGGCACGAGCATATGCAGGATCTCCTCGAATCTTCATTTTTCCTTCATTAAATTCCTTCATTTTTCCATCCTTAAATTTTTTTATTCCAAACTTTGTGGCTAATTGGACTTTGTCTCTTATCCCTTTAATGGCCTGCAAGTGCAATCAAAAACTTCTGTTGAGCTCAATAAGATCTCAAGGAAAATAGAAAACCGTTGAGAAGGCATGCAGTCTTACCTTTCCAAGGAGGATTTCATTGGTTGGATTATAGGATCTGAAATCCTAATCCTGGGAATTTGTTGCCACCATTTTAACAATCTACACCTTGACAACAATTAACCTGATACCTTGCTCCTTCTTTTATTCATCGCCTTTTCTGCAAGCCAAGAGAAGCCAAGCACCATCGTATCTTCTCTAATAGTACTGGTTTTGTGAACATGTCTACGTAGTTCTCTTTTCTATGCACTTTCTCAAGAGAGACTCCACCTTCATCAATGACATGTCTTACAAAATGGTACTTGATAGGTATATGTTTTTTTTTACTGTGGTATGTTGGATTCTTAGCCAAGTGAATAGCACTTTGACTATCACAAAGTAACTTTACTTTGTCCTGCATCCTTCCAAATTCACCAAACAAACCTTTCAACCAAACTGCCTCTTTGCAAGCATGTGAAGCAACTACGTATTATGCTTCTGTAGTGGATAAAGAAACAATGTTCTGTAGCTTTGACATCCAACTAATAGCTCCACCTGTAAGAGTAAAGACATACCCTGAAGTCAACATTCTCTTGTCCAAATCACTTGCAAAATCAGAATCAACATATCCACAGACTAACTCATGACCACTGTTATAGGTGATACAGTAATCACTTGTGCCCCTCAAATATCGAAGCACTCATTTCACTGCTGCCCGGTGCTCTTTACCTAGATTTACCATATACCTGCTGACAACTCCAACTACATGTGAAATGTTTGGCCTTGTACTAACCATCGCATACATTAGACTTCATACTGCATTAGCATATGGTATTTGAGACATATATTCATTTTCTTCTTTTGTACTAGGACATAAACTTGAAGAAATATTAAAATGGGAAGCAAAAGGGATTGATACTGGTTTCACATCATTCATACCAAACTTCAAAATTATCTTCTCAACATAATTTTTTTGTGACAACCAAAGCTTACCATTTGTTCTGTCTCTGAATATCTCCATGCCCAAAATCTGCCTTGTTTCTCCTAGATCTTTCATATCGAACGTCCTAGCCATCTAAGCCTTTAACCTATTGATCTGAGTTATGCTTTTTCTTGCTAAAAGCATATCGTCAACATACAATACTAAGATAATGAATATGCCATTATTCAATCTCTTAAAGTAGACACAGTGATCATACTCACTCCTTGTATAATTCTGGCTCACCATGAAAGAGTCAAATTTCTTGTACCGTTGTCTAGGCAACTGCCTTAGACCATACAATGATTTATTGAGCCTGCAAACAAATTTCTTGTTTCGATTCTGAAAAAACCCTTCAGGTTGTTCCATGTATATCTCTTCATCCAAATCTCCATGCAAGAAAGCAGTTTTAACATCTAGCTGCTCCAACTTGAAATCAAGTAAGCAACCAATGCTAATACACTTCGAATTGAAACAGACTTAACAACTGGTGAAAAAATATCATGAAAGTCAATACCTTCTTTCTGAGAATATCCTTTCACAACCAGCCTTGCTTTGTACCTTTCCACCTTATCATCAACCCCCTTCTTCAGCTTGTAGACCCACTTGTAACCTACAATTTTTTTGTCTCTTGGAAGTTCTACCAGGTCCCATGTAGCATTCCTCTCTAATACCTTCATTTCATCCTTCATCGCTTCTTTCCATTTATCATTGTTAGAACCCTTCACAACTTCCTAATAGCACAAAGGTTCATCATCATTAGTACTTAAAGAAACTGATGAAACAAAATCATCATACCTTCTTGGAGGATTTCTAACCCATGTAGACCTCCTTAGGGAAGTTCGCAGCTGATCCAATATCTGTTGACTATCATCATCAACCATGTATTCTTCTACTACAGTAGACTCTTCATGAACATCTTCTGAAACTTGTTCATGTTCAACTTCATTGGTTTCAAACTGAATTTGTTGATACTTTGGTGCTTCTTCCTGTTTCATTTGAACATCTACATTTTATTTGATGAGAGATGATTCATCAAATATTACATCTCTGTTAATGGTGATCTTGTGAGCAGTAGGATCCCACAACCTGTACCCCTTAATACCATCACCATACCCAACAAAGATAAGCCTTTTTTTATTTTGTATATAATTTAGAACGTTGATGTTTCAGAATTAGAGCATAGGCATCACAACCAAAAACTTTAAGATTAGAATAATTACAAGGGTGACTTGTCTATACCTTTTCAGGAATTTTTCATTCTATTGTTGTTGATGGTGATCGATTTACCATATAACAAGTTGTAGATACAATTTCTACCCATAGTTCATGTTGTAAGTTGGTGTTACTCAGCATACTCCTTGCTCTCTCTAAAAGAGTCATGTTCATGCGTTCAACAACTTCGTTTTATTGAGGAGTATAGGAAGTGATTGTATGCCTAACGATCCCAAATTCCTTGCAATAATTCTCAAACTCCATTGACGTAAATTCACCACCATTATCAGTTCTTAAACATTTAATGGAACTACTAGTGCTCTTTTCCACTAAATCTCTAAACTGCTTGAAAACTGTAAATACATCAGCTTTACTCTTCAACATATAGACCCAAACCTTCCTAGAGAAATCATCTTTAAAAGTTACAAAATATGATGATCCTCCATATGAAATAGTAGGGGATGGTCCCCAAACATTAGAATAAATATAATCAAGGATTACCTTACTGGCGTGTCTTCTGGTTTTAAATCTCTGCCTATTCTGTTTTCCATAAATATAGTGCTTGCAGAAATCTAACTTTAAAGTCTTTAGACTAGGAAGTAAATTGTGATCAGATAATACCTTCAATCCTTGTTTGTTCATATGGCCCAACCGTTGATTCCACAATCGAATAGAATCGTTGTCTTTCTCAGATACCGTTGTCGCATGATCTGACTCAATTCTTCCTTCTAACAGAAACAAGTTACCAACCTTCTTTGCTTTCATAACTAGTAGGATTCCTTTCTAGACCTTCATAACTCCACCTTGAACAATACTCTTATATCCTCCAGTGTCTAATACTCCCAAAGAAATTAGGTTCTTCCTAAGCTTGGGTACATGTCTTACATCAATTAATATTTTAATAGTTCCATCAAACATCTTAATTCGAATGTTACCAATTCCGACAACTTTACATGAAATATCATTTCCCATGTAAACTATTCCATCATCTATAGACTGGTAAGTAATAAACCAGTGTCTATGAAGACACATGTGATTTGAAGCACCAGAATCTAATAACCATTGTTGATCATGACGTGAACCAATACTAATCGATAAAACTTCATCAATCATACCTGAACCTGTTGTTGAACATGTTTCAGTTGTGTTTTCGTCCTTCGTCTCTTTTGGAGGGTCTTCTTTGGAGGCTTGTTGTCGCTTCCAACAATCCTTCTTAAGGTGTCCATATTTGGCACAAAACCAACACTTAATCTTTCTCTTTCTTCCCTTCGAATTTGACCGAGAGAAATCCCTCTGAACATGTCCTCTTTCTTTTGGTCTGCCTCTAACCATCATTGCCTCAGATGTAGAGGTTTCTAGATTGGATTTCTTCCTTATTTCCTTAGACAGTAAAGATCCAACAATATCATCAAACTCAATACTTTCTATTGAACTGAAACTAACAAAGGTAACAAAGTGATCCCATGACGCCGGAAAAGAACACAATAATGTAATTGCCTTATCTTCATATTTGAATTTCACTCCCATGCTAGTCAACTAAACTAAGAGAGTATTAAAAGTATTTAAATGATCAACTATCTTCGTACCTTCCTTCATGCACAAAATATACAATTGTCTTTTCAGGAAGATCTTGTTCGTCAAGGATTCTGTCATGTACAGGCTTTCCAGCTTCGTCCACAAACTGACTAATGTCTTCTTTGCAACAATGTTGAACAGTACATCATCGGCCAAACACGGGTGTATGGCACTCAATGCTATCAGATCCATATCATCCCAGTCATCATCTGTTATGGTCGTGGGTTTCTTTTATTTTCCCAAAAGTGCCTTCACCACGCCTTGTTGCACAAGCAGATCGTGCATCTTAACCTTCCAGATCTCGAAATTGTTCTTTCCATTGAACTTCTCAATTTCTAACTTATCACTCTGCATCTTTTCCATTAGAGGAAACATTCCAAAAAACAACATTGTCTTGTAATAACCAAGACCTTTATTTTGAGGAATGATTTTACTCAATGTTCAACAATAATTTTAAAAAATGTTTAATCCAAAACACCTTTTAATAATATATAAAAAGGTTTAATGAAAAATATTTTATTAAAAAAAAGAATCACCTTTTTTAAAAAATCACCACTTGAATTTATGCATTAAATATAATATGCATATAATATTTTTATAGCATCCTCCACCCATTTATAAAACAAACATCATACTTTAAACCCCTTTAAAAAACCATACCTTAAAATTTTTGAAAGGGAAAATCATACGAGTGAGATCGACGATCCTTGGACCATTTAAGGGGAGTGCTAGTGCTTCTTGACTATGAATGGAGGAGCGTTGGTGCTCCCTTTATGCAGCTAGCCTGGTGCCGATGGAAAGCCACATAAGTCACCACCGCATCGGCGCTTCCATCCAGTAGGGTGCTCAGCGCTGATGCCAAAAATAGTGCTCCCTTCCAATCTTCCAACGATTGAAGAACAATAAACAACCTCAAAATCACAGCGAAGACTTTCCAGTCTGCAGCCTCCTCACGAAATTTGACTAATGTGTGGCCTCCTCAACCTCTGATACCACTTGTTGGAATTGCAAATGTGGAAAACACAATTCACATAAGACAATCAATAAACACATAGATAAGAAACACAGAGATTTCACGTGGTTCACCCAAACGTTGGGCTACGTCCACCAAGCAAAAGTATTGGTTTTCTTATTATTCAGATCATGGAGATTACAACAGCTTCACTAATGCTCTCACAGCCTCTACGGGCATACATGAAAAATTATATCAATGTACATTAGAAACTGATTATTGAATACGCTCATAACCAAATTCTAACTTTGTCTAATTTAGTTACAACCAATGCTGGATTATAGGATCTAAAATCCTAATCCTGGGAATTTGTTGTCACCGTTTTAACACTTAGTACACTCTATTGAGTTCTCAATATCATCCTCATAAAATAATAAAATTACATTTTTAACATTTTTTTAAATAAAGTTATTATAATAACATTAAGTTATTATAGTCAATTGGGTTTAGCCCGAGTGGTTTGTATTGAGGGGTGTTTTTCCCCCACCAATGTTCAATTCCCTCAAGTGCCATGTTGGCACGCTATCGAAAAATCCTCATCTTTCTACAAATTTCCCCAGGAATGTCATATTAATTTACGTTGACTTAACCCCAGATGGGGTGTCACATGTTTAACCATGCACTTAATGAAAACCCTGGTTGGCCATCTCCCCTCCTGGTTTCAAATCGCGAGAAGGTATTCAATGTAGGGTGGTGGTGATGGTAGTTTTGGCCTCACATGAGATCAGATGCATTGCTTCAGGGTGTTTTCAGGTTTAATGGGGATGCATCCTACAGAGGAAGATGTCTCCTCCATTTTTATGGCACAATTGATGGGAAGGAACAAATTTATTTCCCTCTCCATCATCAGAATTATTGCCATGTTTCTCTTTCATATTGGGTTGTTGTGTCTGGTTTCTTCTCTGGAGGATTTTGTGTGAGCTCAATGGTGGTTGTTCCTTTTTCATCTTCAGCTCAAAGTACTTGACATTGAAGCTATGCCTTGAGAGAGAGGTCGACCTCATAGAGGTCATGATTATGCATGTTACCCTGCAAGTTGCAGAAACACTCATAGTATCCCTGACAGGGAGTCTCACCTTTCACCCCTCCAAAAATTCATTCAACTAAGACTCAAATCTCGGAAACCAGCATGGAAGAGGAGAGTTGGGGTTTCCCTATCCGTGAAGAGGATTTGCAGACTCTGCTTCCTGGAAATGCAAAAGACTCATCATGTCTTTCATCCACAACATGTTCGTCATCCTATAGGAAGTCTGCTCTCCTTATTATGTCGACAGAGGAATCCTTCCCAGATTATCAGTGCACAATTTTAGAAGGACATTGGGGTTTCTCCATGGTTGAATAAATTCCTCCACTCCTTGCTCTTCATAATGTCACTCTTCCCTTTGTGAAGGCATCAGCTTCTCCACCATGACACTTTCTTGCATAGGATCACCTCAATCTGATTATGGACATTCATAGGGACATGGACGATCAAATTTTTCACCAGGAATGCCTAAATCGGGCTTTGGAGGACCATAGAAGGTAGACATGCCCATGCAACCCAACCCCTGCGCTAATACTTCTAATCCTTTCAACACCAAATGCAATCTACACACTTTCGATGATGTTGCTACCATTTTTACGTTGTGTGATCAGTATCCAGATTTCCCAGTCAAAGCAAAATATGGTTGTTTACTCACTTCATTTTTCCATTTATAGATTCAGATACACCGTCAGAGGCGATGAGGTGGACAAGATGTTGTAGGAGTCTTGGAATCTGTTGGTAGATAAATCAAATCAACCTTTATATATACCAATGAATGGAGAGACATAATTGGATCAACCTTTATATATACCAATATTTTAATGTACACGGTCATAGTCAAATCAACTTTTGTATATAGAAATTGATATATGGAAAGGTTTTGGACTATGTTTCTGCTTTTGATATTCTGATCTGGACTGCAGAGACACTTCTTCTTCATCATTATTTCTCACTTATATAGTCTTCCAACTGGTGTGAACTTTGAACCTTTGTGTCCCTTTGTTTGAACCATTGCACCTCTTCATTTAAATTAACAATAATAAATTCTAACCTTGCACCACGCCTTGTTGCATGAGCAGATCGTGCATCTTAACCTTCCAGATCTCGAAATTTTTCTTGCCATTGAACTTCTCAATTTCGAACTTAGCACTCTGTGTCTTTTCCATTAGAGGAAACATTCCAAAAAACACCATTGTCTTGTAATAACCAAGGCCTTTATATTGAAGAATGATTTTACTTAATGTTCAACAACAATTTTAAAAAATGTTTAATCCAAAACACCTTTTAATAATATATAAAAAGATTTAATAAAAAATATTTTATTAAAAAAAAAACTCACCTTTTTTAAAAAATCACAACTTGAATTTATGCATTAAATATAATATGCATATAATACTTTTATAGCATCCTCCACCCATTTATAAAAAAAATATCATACTTTAAACCCCTTTAAAAAACCATACCTTAAAATTTTTGAAAGGGAAAAATCATACGAGTGAGATCAACATTCCTTGGACCATTTAAGGGGAGTGCTTGCGCTCCTTGACTATGAATGGGGGAGCGTTGGCGTTCCCTTTATGCAGCTAGCCTGGCGCCAATGGAAATCCACGTAAGTCACCACCACATCGACGCTCCCATCCAGTAGGGTGCCAAGCGCTGATGCCAAAAACAGTGCTCCCTTCCAGTCTTCCAGCGATCGGAGAACAATAAACAACCTCAAAATTGCAGCGAAGACTTTCCAGTTTGCAGTCTCCTCACAAAATTTGACTAATGTGTGGCCTCCTCAACCTCTGATACCACTTGTTGGAATTGCAAATGCGGAAAACACAATTCACATAAGAAAATCAATAAACATGCAGAAAGAAACACAGAGATTTCACGTGGTTCACCCAAACGTTGGGCTACGTCCACCAAGCAAAGGTATTGGTTTTCTTATTATTCAGATCATGGAGATTACAACAGCTTCACTAATGCTCTCACAGCCTCTACGGGCATACATGAAAAATTACATCAATGTAAATTAGAAACTGATTATTGAATACGCTCATAACTAAATTCTAACTTTGTCTAATTTAGTTACAACCAATGCTGGATTATAGGATCTAAATTCCTAATCCTGGGAATTTGTTGTCACCGTTTTAACACTCAGTACACTCTATTGAGTTCTCAATATCATCCTCATAAAATAATAAAATTACATTTTTTTAAATAAATTTATTATAATAACATTAAGTTATTATAGTCAATTGGGTTTACCCCGAGTGGTTTGTATTGAGGGGTGTTTTTCCCCCACCAATGTTCAATTCTCTCAAGTGCCATGTTGGCACGCTATTGAAAAATCCTCAGCTTTCTACAAATTTCCCCAAGAATGTCATATTAATTTACATTGACTTAACCCCGGATGGGGTGTCACATGTTTAACCATGCCCTTAATGAAAACCCTGGTTGGCCATCTCCCCTCCTGATTTCAAATAACAAGAAGGTATTCAATGCAGGGTGGTGGTGATGGGAGTTTTTGCCTCACACGAGATCAGATGCATTGCTTAAGGGTGTTTTTAGGTTTAATGGGGATGAATCCTACAGAGGAGGATGTCTCCTCCATTGTTATGGCACAATTAATGGGAAGGAACAAATTTATTTCCCTCTCCATCATCAGAATTATTACCATGTTTCTCTTTCATATTAGGTTGTTGTGTCTGGTTTCTTCTCTGGAGGATTTCATGCGAGCTCAATGGTGGTTGTTCCTTTTTCCTCTTCAACTCAGAGTACTTGACATTGAAGCTATGCCTTGAGAGAGAGGTCGACCTCATAGAGGTCATGATTATGCATGTTACCTTGCAGGTCGCAGAAACACTGCTAGTATCCCTGACAGGGAGTCTCACCTTTCACCCCTCCGAAAATTCATTCAAGTAAGACTCAAATCCTAGAAACCAGCATGGAAGAGGAGAGTTGGGGTTTCCCTATCCATGAGGAGGATTTGCAGACTCTGCTTCATGGAAATGCAAAAGACTCATCATGTATGTCATCCAAAACATGTTCGTCATCCTGTAGGAAGTTTGCTCTCCTTATTATTCCGACAGAGGAACCCTTCCCAGATTATCAGTGCATAATTTCAAAAGGACATTGGGGTTTCTCCATGGTTGAAGAAATTCCTCCACTCCTTCCTCTTCATAATGTCACTCTTCCCTTTGTTAAGGCCTCATCTTCTCCACCATGACACTTTCTTGCATAGGATCACCTCAATCTGATTATGGACATTCGTAGGGACATGGACGATCAAATTTTTCACCAAGAATGCCTAAATCGGGGTTTGGAGGACCATAGAAGGTAGACATGCCCATGCAACCCAACCCCTATGCTGATACTTCTAATCTTTGCGACCCCAAATGCAATCTACACACTGTCGATGATGTTGCTGCCATTTTTAAGTTGTGTGATCAGTATCCAGATTTCCCAGTCAAAGCAAAATATGGTTGTTTACTCACTTCATTTGTCCATTTATAGATTTGGATACACCGTCGGAGGCGACGCGATGGAAAAGATGTTGTAGGAGTCTTGGAATCTGTTGGCAGATAAGTCAAATTAACATTTATATATACCAATGAATGGAGAGACATAATCAGATCAACCTTTATATATACCAATATTTTAATGTACATGGTCATAGTCAAATCAACTTTTGTATATAGAAATTGATATATTGAAAGGTTTTGGACTCTACTTCTGCTTTTGATCTTCTGATATAGACTGCAGAGACACTTCTTCTTCATCATTCTTTATCACTTATATAGTCTTCCAACTGGTGTGAACTTTGAAGCTTTGTGTCCCTTTGTTTGAACCATTGCACCTCTTCATTTAAATTAACAATAATAACGTCTATTTATTATTATTTATTATTATTATTATTATTTAAACCCTTCAGTGATTATTTTCTTGTTCTCTATTTGAATATTTACAGATAGGCACTTCCTTCAAACCATTCTTTCAAATGACCGTGGGATAGTAACCTCAACTTTATTCTCCATTTGTGCTTCCTCTTTATGCTCCTTAACTTACTATATGTTTTTCGCTGGAACCACGTCTTTCATGCTTCAGAATTCTTCCTTCTTTGTTTTCTTTTATCCCCCATATGTCCAATGTTGGGACCGTGTTCTCTGGGCTTCAGCGCTCTAGAAATTTTATTCTTTTCACCAAATTCCTTTTATCGTCGAAGCGATATCTTCTAGAGTGTTATATCTCAAGCAACTTCAATTCATAGATTTTACTCCTTGTCATTGATCAATGGTCTAATCATTATTTTAAAGGACTCATTTCCCACAATTTTCTTATCCTTATCCAATGGTTGGGATTCAATCGTGAGATGGACGACTGTCGTTTCCTCTAGTACTTTGTAGCTTCGAGAGTTTTTTTCTTTTATCAATTTCTTCCAGATTTCGTCGAAGTGTCGAATAGTCTCATCACCGTAGATATTACCTTTTGGTTTACGGCTGAATTTTCTCGCTCCTATAGCTCTTTCGTGATCTAGATCAATGGGGAGGTTTTAATCATCCAATAAATAGACAATTTTCCTTCTCTTCGGTACTTTCTAACTTTGGCTCTATTTATCCTATATTTCCACTTTGTCATCCAATGGTCAAGATAACTCCCAAAAGAGACCTGACTCTTGGATATTCATGCATTTTCTTAGTTCCAATTATAGTTGAAGTGCCAGAGTTCTGATCAACCTTTGATCTTACTTTTTTGTTTGACGGTTGGATCTCCTCGTACTTATTAGATCACATTGACTAATCCAACAATCACAACTTAATATTTCATTGAGATGGATGACTTGTATTCATTTCGGAGCTTCATGACTCCAGGATACTTCAATTCTAAAGTGGCTCAACTCCCCCAAATGTTTACCTCCAAACTAGGTCATACGTAGTGTTCAATGCTTACTGTCGATTGACAACTCCTCCTTACACTATTCTTCCACTGGATCAATAGAATGGCTATGACTTAATCAAGGTTGAGATGGATGGTCCTTATTTATTTTAGAACTTCGGTACTCCTGGACTACGAGACTTTGGAACTTCAGGACTCTGGGAATTCAAGATGTTTTGCACCTTTAGGAATTTCAATTCTCTCGAAGTCATTATTTTTAGAGTGGGGTGTCAACTTCACCAATGATGATGTGGACCCATAGTGGGTGTGTCATGTGTCACCCTGATTTGTGACTTTCACAGACCTTATATGCCATATGTATTTTGACACTTTTCCTCATCTAATTGATCCATGTGTCCTTGTTGATACGGTCTTGCTGACATGGATCTCCTGACATGTCATATGTATTTTTCTTTTAGATCATTACTCTAGATCGGACGATCTAGTTATCACCTGAATTCTTGATCCAACGACCCTCATTAACTTCGGGACTTTAGGGCTTTGGCCTTTGGGTAAGCTTACATGTTTCAGACTCCTTTTAAGCGAAGTGGTCAGCGCCAAAGTTGACCACTATTGGACCCGCCTATCCTCATCCAATGGTCACCATGCATTGCCTATATCAGATGGCCCTTATTCACTTTGGGACTTTGGGACTTCAATCTTTGGGTGAACTTACATGTTTCAAACTCGTTTTAGCTAAAGTGGTCAGTCTTGAATTTGACCACTATTGGACCCACCTATCCTCATTCAACAGTCACCATGCATTGCCCAGATCTGATGGCACTCATGCACTTCAATATTTCAGGGGTTTCAAGACTTTGTGTCTTATGGGGTCTGCTTATCCTATCCTTCCACTTGGTTCTATCTGACTATCAGGATAGATATCGAACTGATCTAATGGTTTTCATTACTCCCAAAATTTGAATGGACTATTAGGATTCCAGGATCCTTCACGATGGGTTCTTTTGTGTAGGCTCTGGATTCTATGCGATATGATGGTCTTGTATTTCTATGAGATTTTGATTGACCATCGACTGTAAAAAAAAATTCAAAGATCTTCTTTCTTACATGTTCACCATTATTTCTCCTTATATTTTAATAATTGTTTGTGCATTCTTTAGTCCTTATGTACGTGAATTCTATGTATGCTACCTCTCCCATGCTTTAGGAACATAGGATCATTATTGATCCTATCGTGATCTACAATGATCACAAATTTCTTCTTTCCCAAGGTAATCTTCATGCTTCCATCAATGACAACACACAAACAATAATGCCAACAATATACCCCTTTGGCATTGATGGCAACATATATGTAAAACAAATACTTTTTCTCCCCCCTATCATTGATCTCATTTTCAAGTTGGGAATTGAATTTTTTTACTACTTTTTCTCCACCTTTGACATCAATGACAAAAACGGATGTTTCCTTTCTCCCTTTAGGGTGACACTCCCCTGAGGTGATGTTCCCTTTGTCTATGAATCTCTCCCCCTTTGGAAAAGAGATATCACTCTAAGGCAATGTTGGTGGCATGGTTGACAATCATCTCTTCATATGGAATCATGTTGTTAAAACCAATTAGAGGAATATCTCCCCCTATGGATATGTCTCCCTCTATCTTCTCTTTAAGATGAACAATATGATACCATTGTAATCTACTTCCGCTTCAAATGCTATTGCTTAACTGGAACATAGATCAACTGGTCAAAAATGATATGTGCTTCCTATAAAGATCATTGGACCTGTCCATGCATCAACCATATAAACTCATGCCACACCATACATCAAGTGTATGCCAATCATACATACTATCTCATGCATCAATCGTGAATAAAAATATACGTCAAGAGTATGTGCCAAAAGTGAACCAAGCATATATCAAGATCATCAACAAGTGCCTCTATCAATGTAACAATAATGTGCTTTAAACAAGTGTCATGTCACACATGATATGTATCTATGATAAGATATATCAATGGATCTCACGTATGTACCATCCATGTACCATGACAGATCTACCTCGGAAAACATTCACATAACTTCACTAAGAGAATACATAACCAACATTGTTCCTTGGAATATGAAGACTTGCAAGAGCCCATGTTAGATCCTGCAAAATAGAGTTATACCATAAAACCATGATGCTTAAATGATGTTAGTTATCTATTCATTTGTAACCTAAGAGCCTCTTCATTCTTTTGTTCTTCAATATTGATAGGGGTATCAATAGGAACAATCTTAAGTCTTCCCTAATTCCTCCTTCCTTTCTTTTGTTTATATTTTTTTGTTGATGAGGAGTTTTAGTAGATCATAAAAATAATGTTTGAAAATTTCCAAGATCAACATAGGTTAATTCTTCTGATTGATATCCTATTGAAATTTCATCATCATCATTACTATCTTGTGCAACAAAAGATTCTTTATCATTTTCTTGAGAATTTTATTTTTGTATTTTCCATTTGTTGGGTAATGAATAATTTATTTGCAGGACATTATCAAGTTCTGCAATTGTGTCACATTTTTCTTTAGGAGTTTTCTTTTCTTGATATTAATCCACTTCATATGCATAACTTTGATTTTCATATACCTTATCAGACACTTCACCTATCATTCTCCTATTTTAAATTTTATCTATTTCAGGTGCAATATCTTCATCATTTTTCTTCCTTTGTACTTTAGATTTTCTTCTCCATATCTTCTTATAATTTTCCTTAATAGTGGAGGTATTTTCCTTCATGGAATACTTTGGCAATATACATTCACTAGCCTTATGACCATAGTTGTAGCATTTTTGGCATTCAATATTGAAGTCTTGTAAGGGAGAGAATGAGTTATGATTTCTTCTTTCTGCATTATTCTTATTGTTTTCATATCTTTGAACATTTCTTGGATTGTACTTTCTTTAAGTTTTACAATGTACTGATTTATGTCCAAAATTATTGCAGTAATAGAAATATCCAAGGAAAATATATTGATTTTTGTTAGAGGGATTCCTTCCGATGATTCTATTCTTTTTGTCATATTTTTCTTTAGTAGGGAGTGCAGATTTTTGTTTATTTGGGACAGTCTTCAATTGTATTGTCCTTGCCTTATTTTCTTCTCTTCTTATAGAGTTATTAAGAGCATCTGCATAGTTGATTGGTTGTTTGTCATTGTTTTGTTCTGTAGAGAGATCATATCCCAGTCCTATCTTATCATTTGATGATCTCTGACAACTAAAAATGTTGTTCAGAATTTTTGAGTTGTTTTCAAACTTAGACTGAATGTCTTTTTTTTCTAGTTTCCCTTTTAGTTGAATTATTTCATCTTCCAATATCTTACATGTTTGTTGTTTTTCATTGAGTTCCTTATTCAATATTTATTCTTTTCTTTTGGTTTCTTGGATTTGGGTTTTAACTCAATAATCAATTGTTCTGGATCACTAATGGTTTTGTAGACCTCCTTTTCTCTTGATTTTATAACTTCTTCAAACTTTAGAAGTTGTTCCCTTAGTAACTTGTTTTGATTTTTATATTTTCTTAGTTCTTCAATTGCATGGATAAATTCTTCCTCAAGGTTCACTTCTTCTTCATATTCTGAATGATTATCATCTTGAGTTTTCATTCCCATAGATAGAATATTTGGCTCCTCTTCTTCACTTTCTTCGGATGAGTTATTGTCTTCTTGGGTAAAGAAAGTTTTCTTCTTGTTGTAGAAATTCCTTTTATCTTTGGTTTTTATCTTCTTCTGATATTTGAAAGTTATTTCATCATCACTTTCCTCTTGCTTAGGATAGGGACATTTGTTAGCAAATTTTCTGATTCTTCCACAGTTGAAACATTTTAAAGGTAACTTTACGTTATATATTTCAGATCCTTCCAGAGTTTCCTTATAATGTTGGCCTCTTCTACATATAATATGTTTGACTGATCATGCGTTCAACAACTTCATTTTGCTAAGGAGTATAGGCAATGGTTTTATGCCTATTGATCCCAAATTCCTTGCAATAATTATCAAACTCCATTGACGTAAATTCACCACCATTATTAGTTCTTAAACATTTAATGGATCTACCAGTGCTCTTTTCCACTAAAGCTCTAAACTGCTTGAAAACTGTAAATACATCAGCTTTACTCTTCAACATGACAATCAAAGTCATACAATTGTCCATACTAGTTAAAAATGTAAATGAAACTAACAATTGTCACCACAATAGCATATAATTCATTCTCATGCACAGAGTAAAATGCATAGTAGTTAAAGTCACAAATTAACTCAAAAAAACAAATAAACACTTATCTTTTTAAAATAGTTGTGCAACCAACTGCTTGGGAAGGACGTTCCACCCAACCATAGACTTGTTGTTCCAAATCTCAACAGCAAGTCACCCACGAGTCGGGGCTAAGAATCTACAAGAAAAGGGTGTCTCTCACAGTCCACTCATAGCTCAATATCCCACAATCCACTGGTATTCTCCGATAGCTATCCCAAATTTCCTCCAGCTCTCTTCCTTACCCAACCCAAGGAATGTAGTCCATAGGGATTCCCATTTGTTTATCAGGGTCTCTCTAGCATAGGTAACTATGGATCACTCTACTGGGAACTCAAGGGAAATCACTGCCATGAAAACTACCAGCAACGACATCAAACATGTGTTGTTACAGTACAAATCACACAAGAATTTATTCTTCAATATTGAAAACCTGACTCTTAAATCTTCAACTCCAAAGCACTCCAAAACACTCCATCATGCTCCAAAATTTGCCCAGCCTTCTTTTTATATCTCTTGTGCTCTTTTTACCCTGCTCTATGCTTGTTGTTCATGTAAAACTCAATGTTTAAAAATGCATGTAACTGGCCATATGCATTTCCTCTATTTTCAAAGACAATTGGCTGCTCACTCTGCCCAATGTTGATTGTACATTATCCCCATGCTCTCCAATAACTATGGTATGTGACTCTCACACCCACCCTCTTACATGATTTCAATGGTTGGGCTCTCATACACTCAAACATAAATTAGAATTTATCCCCAATGACAATAAAATTAAGAAAAAACGATTGAATTAATACCCATAATTAATTTCCCCCTTGGACCCCTCTTAGACACTCTCTTCTCTTGTGGAAAACTCATCCCCCATCTTTTTCCATATCCCCCTACAACTGGCATCACATTTTATTCATTTACAAATAGAAAATACATTTGTATATTACATTGCTTGGCCATAGCCACATTCATATATACATTATGCATAAAGTAAATTGAGGATTATAGTGGGGATGTTACATCATGGAGGATGGAAAATGGTTAAGTATGGAAGTGTTAAAAGGGAAATGAAAAGTGCAATATGGTGAATGCGGGATTTCCAAATGCAGGCCATGGGACATCAAAAAGGTAAGAAGGGAGGATTCGTGCATCTGAAACGATAAAATAGACTAAGTATGAGGCCATTATGTGGGTCTTGAAAGTGAATGGGTCATTTTGGAGAACACGGGATTCAATGTGAGTTGTGGGACATCGACATGACAAAAAACGGTAAGTGGAGAAGACGGGTGCCCCACATATGCATTCAAATAAACAAATAAATATATAAAGGTAAAGAGTGCAATTTGAAGGACGCGGAGGTAGAAAAGGTCATTTTGAGTGTTGTGTGATTGAGGTTTAAGGGACATGGGGATTTGTGGGATAGGAATGGGTTGGTCTCTCGCAACGCATAAAAATGACTAAGTGTTGGGATTGCAAGAAAAGAAAATGAGACTAAGTAAATATACACGGGTTTGTGGATTTGTGGATATGGAAATTTGATAGTAGCCTAATCCACAACTTGTATTTCAAAGATAAAAATGAATACGTAAAGAATATACAAAAGAAAAAAGGAAGAAAAATTAAAAAAAAAAAAGACTAAGGATGGATGTGTATGTACTAACGTTGATCAATGAATGTAGATCAACAGTTATCTTTGAAGGACCTTTTACTCTAAAAACCTATCTCAAATGGGAGCATAGGTTATATGGTTGGAAATATTATTTTGAGACTTTTCCAATAGTATATAACACTCCCTGTAACTCCTTAGGATTGAGGTGATATGAATTTTTCTATCAGACAACCCAACTAGAAAGTTCAAGTCATCCCAGCCAATATTTACGAGTCATCCCTAAAAGTGAGCACATAAACACTATAAATACATGATAGAAGTGCACATTTGAAGAGGATCCAAGCAATAATATCAAGTCTGAGGTTTTCGGAAGAGATCTAAGGTGCACAAGAGGAGTTGGGGAGTCTTTTGGGTTGAAAGGTATGCAAGATTATTTTTTGGAGTTTTAAGAGTGCGTTATGAAGGACTGAGGTCTATGATGCTAAAAAGTGCATTGTTTTGAAGTTTTTGTGTTGCAATCTAGGATTATATTCTGGGAATGATGTTATGAGGTTCTCTAGGGAATGAAGGATAAATATGACTAGGGTTTGAATATATTTATAGGGTATGAACAAAAAGAGAGGCATTGGAGCATGAAAGTTAAGGGTATGATGATATTGTGAAATGAATGAAGTATGAAGCATGTAGGTGACGTTAGAAGTACTATGTGTATGAAGATATCAAATTGGTGTCTATACAAATCTTACTGAGTTGGTGCTCAGTTAAGAAGATTGGTGTCTCCAATAGGTTGGTGCCCACACAATATCTTGTTGAGTTGGTACCCGATTGAGGAGATTGGTGTCTCCAATAGGTTGGTTCCTACATCTTGTTGAGTTGGTACTCAACTAAGGAGATTGGTGTCTGTAGATGGTTGGTGCCTACAAGATTTGTAACAATAGGTTAGTTCCTACAAACATTTATAAAGATAAGTTTTTTTGGTTTTCTTCGGCAAGGGTTTCCAAGTTAAACTCAATGTATTGTAATTTGAGTTTACATGCATTTATTGTTTAAATTTAATGAATGATTAATAAATGGTTAAATAAATTAAAAATTATCTTATATTTATTCACCCCCTCCCCTCTCAGTGTAAGCATAAGTTCAACAGTCCTTGTCCTAGCTAGCATGCCACTTCTCATTCTAAAATAGCATGAGATGGCACCATTCTCTAGTCCTAGGAAAATTCTACAAGCAATGTTTTACCTTTTCTATGCCTTTGAAATAGACCACATATCTCTCTATGAACATAAGAAATTATGTAATTCATTGATCCAAACTAGATCCAGGAAGGCCTAAAAATCAAATTTCTCAGAATCGAACGAAATCAACGCCATTGCGTCAGACTCGTCACGCTGATTTCAACCATGTAATTTTTTCACAAATGGACACTATATGTGAAAGTTATTGCATTTTGATCGATTTCCTAAATAGGCCAAAAGTCAAACTGGTCAAAGTCAACAGGTTGTACTACTAATGTCAACAGTACGAGAGGTGACGTCAGCAGGTACATGTGGAAACACGAGAAGTTGACATGTGTCACTCAGTTTTGTTGTTTTCGGGCTGAGTTGGACCAGTACGGAAATGACACGTGGCACTGTACAGACGTGACACGTACGGATGTTGACATGGCAGCTAATTGGGAAAGTGACTTGGCAATATGGACGTTGACATGGCACGACACGTGATTGTACAACAATGACATGGCAGTTGACCATGCATGTTGACTGGGTTTCTGGCTGTGTGTTTATTGTACCGTATGGGAGAATGACAGGGTGACACGTGGCTCATTCAAAGGTCGCCATGTGGCACCCTAGATTTTGCTAATGTTGGCTAGGCTAAAAATTTGGTTGCGACTCTGTCGGGATCGAACCCCCAACCTCAGCATGGGAAACGGACTACACCAAGTGCATTAGCCACCTGGACTACTATGATCTTTGTTTAAAACAACCGACCGAATTAGTGTTAACTTGCATGTGGCACAGTTTTTTTGGCTAAGCCTCAGTCGGAGGGGGCCAACGCAGGGCCACTTGGAACCCCATGCAACCGAGGGCTAAGGAACAAGGGTCAACACCATACTTTGGGGTGCGATAGAATAGCACCAGGCCACCTGGCTGCCATACGACCTAGAAAGGGGGGCTTATCCGAAGACCAAGGGCTAAAGACTAGTGTCAATGCCTAGCCCAGGGCCATATGGCAGCACCCATATGACCAGGGACCTTGGAGAAAAGGGGTTGTGCCCACATTTTTTTTCAATTTTGGGTTTTTAAACATTAAATTATGTTTTTTTGTGATTTTTCAGCCTGATTTTGGAGGATTTTGTCCATTTTTGGGGAATCTAGAACCTGATTTGAGACCAGATCTTGGGAGGAACATACCAACTCAAAAACCATATAAATCAGAGTTTTTTTTATAGACCAGAAGGTTTAGATTGGCAGAATGATGATGAGTTTATGAAGCTTGAATCCATTTTTATGCAGGGAAGCCATTGAGGAAGCGAAATTTGGAGGCCAATTTCGGAAGCTACGCTGACCCTTTTTCAGTTTCGTTGGTTGTGTTGGATTCTTGAGGTCGAGAAGAACACAGTCAGACCAGTTTGTAATCCTTTTGAAACTTTTCTGATGTACATTTGAAGCATTGAAGAGAAATAAAAAAGCCTCACCCACTGAGACAAAGCCCTGGAGACGTAGGCAATTTTGTCAAACTCCATTAACAACTTATTTTTTTATGGTTTGTTGTTCTTTGTGTCTATATTTTGATCTTCATTTCTTTATGATGACTGCTATAATATCTCATTAAGTTCTTCCTCTTTCCTTAATTCTTAATTGGTAATTGAACACATGCTTAAAACTTAACCAAGTCTTAAAAGATCATTTTCGGATCATTCACTTGAATATGTCATCAAATCCATACAACATGTTGTACATCCTCTCAAACATAAACTTTAAATATACAAAAACTCTTGGATTTGAAAGTTTATGAAATATAGTTGAGACATGCATGAGTCCATGGAACACACCATGTAACCCAATGAAGCATAAACTTAGAAATCCCCCTATCCTTTTAATGTAGTCTAGATATTATCAATTGAATAATCCATTTTGAGAGACTTACATATCACACAACAAAAGAAGTGAACTATCTTCAAGGATTTAAACCTAAAAAGCCAATAAAATATAGCTCAATCTTGCATTGCATCCATTTTACAAGTCATGCAAGTCTTGAAATAAAAGGTGTGAAACTTGCTTAATGAAATGGACCCCCAAAAAAGATAACACGTGATTAAATGTCTCTTCATTTCCATGGAGGAAATTATGAAAACATGAAAACAAGGGATGTGTCCACGTTTCCCAATGGACTTGAGAGATTTATAAATTCTATCTAAATCACTTTTCTTTCTCAGAGCCCAACACTGGGAAAATTTGATGAGAAAAGGGTGATGACACCTATATTCAAACCATGCATACTAGGATTCTATGTTCATCCTCTCAGCATGGTACCTATCCCCCTGACTTGGAAAATTGGCATTGACAAAGCCACATCACAAATCATGATTGGTCCACATGTTAGCCAAGTCAATCTTGTTGATGTTAACATGTTGAAAAGGAATTCTATAAATCTACCACATGTTCTCTTATCATTGGTTCATGTTGCCAACCTGAGACACAATTATGTTTCCTTAAGAAAATATGTAAATAGTAGATTACAATGTAATCCCATGTGAGGCCTATAGAGGAAACTTTTCATCATAGAAAATTTAAGTGTTAAAATCAACATGTACATATGGAATTGAAATATACGTAAAACATATTGAAGTTGGGAATTTTTATCCACATTGGAACTCGTACAAGATTTAATGAAAAAAATTGAAAAACCATCTAGCAAAACAAACCCAAAAAATGATGAAATACAATTGGATTCAAGGAAAGGAATATGAAAAAAAAAATAACGAAAAAGGGAAATATTATTTGGTTGAATAAATGAGAAAGAATATGAAATAGAGTTAAAGATAACCAACAAAGTCAAAAACTATTTGTATGAAAGGTACTTTCCAAAGACATAATCAATTTTAATAAAAACTTCTTTAATTTCTTCAAAGAAAAAGATTTTGAAACCCCTTACAATATTGTCTTAATAAAAAAACACCTAACAATGCAATGGATAAACCAAGAACCTTAAAATTTGTTGGAGATATTAGAAACTCACCTAATATTTATTTTCCTAGGTTGACTATGCTATGTTGAAGGCACCCCCAGTTAGATATATTCTCCCCTAGATGAGGGCGCCACATCCTCATCAGTATTGAGTCAGTTACACCTCTGTTAGACTAGTGGAGTGGAGTCTTGCATGGAAACCTCAGTATTGTCACCAAGTGTTGCATGCATACCTCGGTATCATCACCATGAATGCGCACTTACCTTGTAATCATCACCAAGAAGGCATCACACATGTGCATGCACGATTCTCTCCTCACTCCACTAGTGATTAGTCAATTAACTGATAACTGCATGGCCAGTTAACTAGGACTAGGTGGCAATTCACTCTAGTGTCTGTCAATGAGTGTCTAGATCTCTCTAAATCACTACTATGGTGAATTCACTTAGCCATGTAGAGTATATCATGTGTATTTTACCATTTTACTCATACAGTTAATACAATTCATTATTTTCTCTCAAGCTTTCTCTCTTCTTTTCTCTCTTGCAAGCTTTGTAAAGGGAATGATAACAAGGAAGATTGAAAGACCGTGAACACCAAAACAAATAGACTTCAATCAAACTTGGACAAACCACCAAACTCAAAAATGTAAAGGGAATGATCAAAACATTTTTCAACATGACTACATTTCTACTTTTCAAAAGGTATATGAGAAGAAATTGGAAGAATGGGTATTTCATCCTTTAAAATGGTCTCCTAGCCTCTAGTATTCATCACACTAATTAATGAATACTTTATAATGTTGATGATGTAAGTTGCCACTAAATCATCTCAGTGGTTGTGTCAATTTGATCATGTCCTCCCATTAATATAGTCAATAGTGTCAGTGAACATTAGTCATCATCATTCTAGACAAAATTTATAATGTTGATGATGTAAGTTGCCACTAAATCGTCTGACTGGTTGTGTCAACTTGATAATGTCCTCCCATTAATATAGTCAATAGTGTCAGTGAACATTAATCATCATCATTCTAGACACAAATACTCAAAAATTTATATTATATTACCAATTGAACATTCATATACTTAAATCAAATTATACATAAACTAATAAAAAATCATACACAACAACAGAGAGTACAAATATAACAACAATTGATCCTATCAACAAGCAAACACATTTGTATTAAATATTTGTTTACATGTATTTATACATTTGTATTAAATATTTTTTACATGTATTTATAGTCTCAAAGAGAAAGGAGACAATTGTGTGACAACCTAAGTCTCCCGGCATATGACATATAACTAATTGATATGTAACATACATTTTTTAATCAAGTCATGGTCACATACGACATATACTTACAACACTAAGTAATAAGTCCTTATTTAAGATATAAAGACGAAAAACCAAAAAGGAAAAAAAAATAATGTTCAGTGAAAGAGATATAATGTTCCTTAAAAGAGACATGTCCTCTCTCCTCAAAAGATTTTATTTGCATATTTTGAAAACATAAAATTCTTCCATTCTTTCCACCTTTAGATTTTATGTGTATATGTTAAAAACACATTATGCTATAACTTTCCATGAAGACAAAGAAGGTGTTTCTGCATTGATCCATGTGAAATCCATGTAATCATATCGATCTCCAAAAACACCAGCTGAGGACACCAGATCTTCTAATTCCTTCATCTCCAAAGGTGTGATTTCAATAGACAGAGAACCTATGTTATCTTCTAAGTTCTTCACTTTGGTTGTCCCCGGTATCGGTGCAACATCATTTCCATGATGGTGAACCCAAGCAAGTGCCAGTTGGGAGGGGGAGCATTGCTTCTTTGAAGCTATTCCACATATCCTTTCAAATATAACCTTATTCTTTTCAAGATTCTCTATACTAAACCTCGCTGTACCCTGCAACAAAACAAAAGGTATGTGACAAAATCATAATTATGTGTTCAACTTGATACACGAGCCATAAAGAAATAGAAGAAACGAACATGAAGAAAAAGAAAGTCCAGTTGAAGTATAATGTATTTTCAAACAATCTATATGTTGAATATAACATGAAAATACAAGTAGAAACTTAGAAAGCTTGTGTGTAAATAAAATTAGACATTTATCAAAGAACTAAGATGGTTTGTTCATACAAGTAAAAATAAATGGATACAAATACCTTTCTGAAATCATCATCTSCTAAATTCTCAACCATCTTTGGTCCAGCAGATAGGAAACCRYGCCCTAAAGKAYTGTATGGCACAATTCCAATAMCTAWTTCTCTGCAATGAAACTTTTCATTAGTAGTCTGCAATTTCTAATATTGGGGAAATTATCCACAAGATACAAAATTTGAGCTCCAAAGCATCCTCTACCTGCAAGTTGGAATAATCTCTTCCTCAACATCCCTAGTCCACAATGACCACTCTATTTGCACTGCTGTTATAGGATGAACAACATGAGCTCTTCTAATTGTTGATGCAGAAGCCTCAGAAAGTCCAATGTATTTTATTTTCCCTTCTTCCACCAATTTCTTCAATTCTCCAATCTGTAATTGATACCCACACAGAACATCGTTTATGTGCTTGTAGTGATCACTGATTAGTATTCTACTGTGGGTTTTCAATGATCTCTTCCATGCACCTATTGAAGAAACAAGAAATGATAATACAGAAAAGAAATTATTTGAATGGTTAATAACAAACCGTAACTTCAATGGGGACTGTAGTGTCAATACGGTGTTGATAATAAAGATCGATGCAGTCGACGTCGAGTCTCTTCAAGCTTGCCTCGCAGCAGGCACGAGCATATGCAGGATCTCCTCGAATCTCCATTTTTCCATCATTAAATTCGTTTATTCCAAACTTTGTGGCTAATTGGACTTTGTCTATTATCCCTTTAATGGCCTGCAAGTGCAATCAAAAACTTCAGTTGAGCTTAATAAGATCTCAAGGAAAATAGAAAACCGTTGAGAAGGCAGGCAGTCTTACCTTTCCAAGGAGGATTTCATTGGTAAAAGGGCCATAAACGTCCGAAGTGTCGAGAAAAGTGATGCCTCTGGAGACAACATGGTGGATGAGAGATATCATTTCTTGATCAGGCTTGGGAGGGCCATAGAAGGCAGACATTCCCATGCAACCCAACCCCTGCGCTGATACTTCTAATCCTTGCGACCCCAAATGCAATCTACGCACTGTCGATAATGTTGCTGCCATTTTTCCGTTGTGTGATCAGTATCCAGATTTCCCAGTCAAAGCAAATATGGTTTTTACTCATTTCATTTGTCCATTTATAGATTCTGATACACTGTCGGAGGCGGCGCGGTGGACAAGATTTTGTAGGAGTCTTGGAATCTTCTGACAGAAAATCGAATCAACCTTTATATATACCAATGAATCGAGAGACATAATCGGATCAATCTTTATATATACCAATATTTTAATGTACACGGTCATGGTCAAATCAACTTTTGTATATAGAAATTGATATATCGAAAGTATATTAATAATATATTTTAAGTTGTATTCTAAATGTTTTAAGAGTTGGTTTTTTCTTTAGTATATTTTTTTTAATTTTTTCTTGAAATTTGGTCAAAAAGTGTTGGTTTTCTGGATTTGAGTGGTTAAGTTTATATAATTTGAATATTTTGTAGTTTTTCAATTATGATTTTATCCAAATTTATATCACTGAATTCCAACAAAAAGACCAAAACATAGAACAATTAGACAACAACCCCTTTTATCAATGTACACTCACATCATCAAAATTAAAATCATTAATAATATTTTAATCTAAATTAATATAATTAAATTAACTTATATAAATATAAGTTAATATGTCTATATGAGAGATAAAAATCGTTAATTAAATTTAACTCAAGTAATTCTCACATGACCCATTATCTTCAAAAGAATATTGTATCATATATTATCATAAGCAAATAACACATTAAAAATATACTATTTAAAAAAATAAAAAATAAAAATATAATCAATTAACACATATTTATAATATATATTTGAATGGGTCTAATGGTTAAGAACATGTGTTTTCTCCTTGGAGGTCACATGTTCAAATCTAAAAGAGAGTAGGGTATGTATACCTCAGTTCACATAAGACAATCAATAAACAGGCAGATAAGAAACACAGAGATTTCACGCGATTCACCTAAACGTTGGGCTACGTCCACCAAGCAGAGGTATCGGTTGTCTTATTATTCAGATCATGGAGATTACAGCAGCTTCACTAATGCTCTCACAGCCTCTATGGGCATACATGAAAAATTATATCAATGTACATTAGAAACCGATTATTTAATATGCTCATAACCAAATTCTAACTTTGTCTAATTTAGTTACAACAAATGTTGGGTTATAGGATCTGAAATCCTAATCCTGGGAATTTGTTGTCACCGTTTTAACAATCTCCACCTTGACAACAATTAACCTGATACCTTGCTCCTTCTTTTGTTCAACACCTTTTCTGCAAGCCAAGAGAAACCAAGCACCATCGTAGCTTCTCTAATAGTACCGGTTTTGTGAACATGTCTCTTTTGTATGCACTTTCTCAAGAGAGACTCCACCTTCATCAATGACTTGTCTTACAAAATGGTACTTGATAGGTATGTGTTTTTTTTTACTGTGGTAGGCTGGATTCTTAGCCAAGTGAATAGCATTTTGACTATCACAAAGTAACTTTACTTTGTCCTGCATCCTTCCAAACTCACCAAACAAACCTTTCAACTAAACTACCTCTTTGCAAGCATGTGAAGCAACTATGTATTCTGCTTCTGTAGTGGATAAAGAAACAATGGTCTGTAGATTTGACATCCAACTAATAGCTCCACCTGCAAGAGTAAAGACATACCCTAAAGTCGACCTTCTCTTGTCCAAATCACCTGCAAAATCAGAATCAACATATCCACAGACTAAGTCACGACCATTGTTATAGGTGATACAGTAATCACTTGTGCCCCTCAAATACCGAAGCACCCATTTCACTGATGCCCAGTGCTCTTTACCTGGATATACCATATACCTGCTGACAACTCCAACTGCATGTGAAATGTTTGGCCTTGTACTAACCATCGCATACATTAGACTTCCTACTGCATTAGCATATGGTATTCGAGACATATATTCATTTTCTTCTTTTGCAGTAGGACATAAAATTGAAGAAAGATTAAAATGGGAAGCAAAAGGGATTGATATTGGTTTCAAATCATTCATACCAAACTTCAAAAGTATCTTCTCAACATAATTCTGTTGTGACAACCAAAGCTTACCATTCCTCCTGTCTCTCAATATCTCCATGCCCAAAATCTGCCTTGCTGCTCCTAGATCTTTCATATCGAACATCCTAGCCATTTGAGCCTTTAACCTGTTGATCTCAATTATGATTTTTCTTTCTAAAAGCATATCATCAACATACAATACTAAGATAATGAATATGCCATTATTCAATTTCTTAAAGTAGACACAATGATCATACTTACTCCTTGTATAATTCTGGCTCACCATGAAAGAGTCATGTTATCCCCGATATCTAGGGATAACTAGGAGATCATGTCTTGAGGCCCACAAGTCCTAGACATGGAGTACCGAGAGCAGGATTGACCTGAGCATGG